>VXBT01004763.1:71210-90926 GCA_013400235.1 Oriolus oriolus
AAGGGAAGGGAAGAGCAAGTCATGTCTTAACAAATGCAAAGATATTCTCCGTGTCTTGGGAAGTCCTTTTGTAAAAACTTGTTGAAACCAGAAGAAAATCTGATGAAGCTCTACTACATGCTGGTCCTGCTACTATGGTGTTACAGACAGCACCTGCTATCGATCACTAACAAAGTCAGGATTTAGGCTGATATCTTTACATTCTTACTCTGTATGTGGTTCTGTGAATCATAAATAGTATTCTTGCTTTTCCAAGTAAACATAGCCCTTCAGTGGTCTGAGTCCTGCAGAAACATGTCACTAGATGGTATCTTAAATTCAGCATCTGCTTAATACTGAGTTCGGTGAAACTGCTGCCATGATCCTCTTAAAGTAAACCCTAAGGACAGGATTCTTGTACTGTCTAAGGACACCACGTGGCATCAGTGACACAAGACTTTCTGAACACACAACAGGAGACCACGTGAACACCTTAAAGGATATCTTTAATGGCAATGGATGTCTATGTTCAAGGAACTGCACCTCACCCTGCCTGAACTGGCCACTGAAAGCCCCTGTCAAGACTGAGCCCTCTAATTCAAATTGAGTGGCCCACATTTCACAAAGCTTTTGTTTTGTTTTATTTTGGGTTTTTTTAGCTGTTAATGCACACTTAAATATTCTGCTGCTTTGGGACACCAAAAGGTACTAATATCTAAAAGCCAGAGGATAAAGATATGCCCTGGGACCTACACTGGAGAAGGTCATAACTTGAATATTTATTTCATTTGGTTGATTAATGTAATTCCAACCCTTTGAATATAATGGGAGAAACAACAGCAAGTCCCAATGTAATGATGCTGGGTTAGAAGATCATTCCATGCAGAGAACAAAGTGAACCTCATGGTAGGGAGGGATAGAAAGAGACAAAAGGTCTTGGTATCTGAACTGGAGATTCTGGGATTGCTAAAACATTTCACAGAGCACCATGACAGTGCTGAAAACTAATTTTGATTCAACTTTTCATTTTAAAATTTCAATTAGAGCAGATGAGACTAATAAAAATAAAACATAGATTTAAAAAATAGCATTTTGAAAGTAAAGCTTTGGTCCATGTGAAATTATTTTTTCTGGAAATTCTTTCATGGCAAATTTTAAAATGTCAGGTTTCATACACAGCTGAAATTAAAGTAATTTTTTAAAACTGTAAGCTTCTCTGAGAGAATGAATTTCTACTCCATTTCTCAGACAGAAATTCTGTGTGGGCTTGAGAAATTTAGGCTGGAACAAGGAATTTTTGAAGGAGAAAGGAAAAGGTGCAAGTAAACGTATATTATTGAAATTTTCACTATTAAGCAATTTTAAAGTGAATTGCTCTTTAGCTGCTGGACTTCTAAATTACATCCAAACCTTGCTTAGACATAAGGACAAGGTATTCTAAACTAAAGTAGTGTTATGGCCAGACTGAGAAGGCAGCTTGTGCTCTCCATTTCTGGAGTTGAGACATAAATCAGCTATATCAGGGTGGGTCACTTATTTTTTGGTGCCCCCAGTTTCAGTCTGGAATAAAGACTTCTGACTGCATTTACAGTGTCCTTCTAGAGAGACATTTCTGAGGGAGGCAAGGGAGTTGATCTTTTCTTCTGTCTGAAGGACCATACAAAGGAAGACACATGCTGTATACATAATATGTCTCTCCAAGGGTAGGCTGTCTTCTCTTTTCCTCTCCCTCTTTCCCCTTTCTTCTACTCTTAATGCTAGAAATAAATCTCACAAGTTTGGTGGTCTTTGTAGGAGGTGGGAGTTAAGTCCAAAATAGAAATATAGATCCATCTTTATATTAAAGGTCACATAAAGTGAACAGTGATAATACCCACACCTGTACATCCTTAAAAACTGTTCTGGGATTAAAAATGAGCCTTTTTTGAAAAAAAGGGAAAGAGTTCCAGCCTTCAGGGCACAAATCTGTTTCCCAGCATGACTGGAAACATCTGGTAATCATGCCTCATCACCTCTGCCACGCAAATATCTATTAGATGGAATGAGCAAACACTGTAAATAGAAGATATTGGATATTTCTAATAGCACTTTGGGAAAAAATTAATCCTTCACTCCTTTAAAAATTAAAGTCTCTGCTGTTGGATATAGCTACTCTACTCATATTTTTCCATACTACCAAAGAAAAGTTCAAATCAATAGCTAAAAATAGAAAGATATTTATGGTGAGAAGAGACATCATCCACTAATACCTGATGACAGATATGGTGATTGATACACTTTGGTTTATTTGCTAGTGTTACTTATAGAACACCACAAAAAAGTAGTGAGGAAAATTTAGACCCGCAGGTAACAAGTGAGGAATCAGCCCTGGCACCGCCACAATGCACCTGTCAGAACAGGCAGGTGGTTTTGTGGACACTCAATGCAGTGAGGGCTCAGCCTGGGCTCTGAATGCATGTTGACAGATCCACCAGCAAGGAGCTGTCTGACAAGGCACCAGACAGGGAATGTGCCCAGCCCCAGTTCAGGATTCCATACCTTTGTGCATGCACTGTAGTGTGGAAGCAGAAGTGAGGAGAAGCAAACAATTCCTTTGATCAGCAAAGTCCAGTGGGTCAGCTGATCTCTTCTCCTCCACTCCTTTCTCAGATTCACACAGATCATAAGACCCAAACAACCCCTGCTCAGTTGTTGCAGCTCACCTGCATCCCTTTCCACCTCTCCAGGGCTGGCACAAGCAGCACCTGAGTCTATTTCAAAGGAACAAGTTGATATTTTATTATACCACAAACTTAAAAGGAAAACTAAGCAGAATTAATTCAAGAGAATGCAGTACTAGCTGTATTGAAAAGGCACAAGTCCTGAAATCCTACCTCAATTTATACCCAACAGAGAAAAAAGATGGTCCTTATTGTTACAATGCCATAGAAGAAAATAAATAGATACAGATAAACTGATGGATAAACTCCATGGATTCAGTCAAAAAAAATTTCTACTTCTCCCAGGGTATAGCTCATGACATGTTCTCATGGGCAAATTATCCCCTGGCAATTTATGAAACTGAAGACTAGGTTCATTTTACTTGGGTGCTTAACAGAGGCACCTGTGTTAGGGATTTTGAGGTCCAGCATGGACACAGGAAACAGAAAGACAGATGCTCCCTCAGGAGAGAGAAATGCCTCTTGCACATGATTCAATGCACTTCCCACTCTGCCACTACTACTTCTCCCCACTGTAGCTCTCTTCTCCATCCCTCCTGTACATCCTACAGAACTGGAACTCTTTCTTCAGTTCCTGGCAGAAAGGGGATTTCATTATGGATGGACTGGAATAACAGCAGGTGCCAGAAGAAAAGTGATGCTGGAAGTTGCTGCACGCTTATGATACTCAGGAACAAAGGAAAACTTTCCTAGTAGGACCTGGAAGGGAAGAAATAAACCCTCTGGCTTGCTGAGTTATTTATTAGAGAGAGATTCTCAGCTGTAAATACCTCTTCTGTATTACAGCTGAAGGACCCTAGGCATTTGCCTACATTTTGTGCTTATGCCCTAACCCCACTCAGGATTTGATGGTCCAATGCTCTCCTGGGCACTTGCATTTAGGGAGCCCCATCACAAGGGCTTCCTGACTGACCAAGTGTGCTACTGGAAAGCATCAATCGTGGGGTGCTCTGAAACCAGCTTCACAAGACTTGAATATGAAAAACTTGTATTCATTCAAAGAGGGCAGACTGACTTCAGCCTTTCTTCTGCGCAAATGATTCATTCCAGGACTAATGAAACATCAAGGTTTTGGCAACCCATCCTCCCACAATCTGCCATATCAAGGCACAAACTTACAAGGACAATCTGAACTCTGAATTCATGTTCTAATTACTCTGCTTACTCGACCTCAGAAGTGGTGCTGGGACTGCAAAGGTAATCGTTGCCTGGCAGGTGAAACACTCACAATAGCAGGATCATGGTTCCTGCCTCCTTGACTTGCTTTCCTTTGTGCTTATTTTCACAATGGCTTCGAAAGCCCTTACAAGATGTGGGACTGAGAATTGTTAAGATTTTTATATAAATGAAGCCTTGAACAATGATTTGTCACTCTCCCTTCAGTTGTAAGTGATTTCAATGAGCAGCAAAATCTCACACCCCCTAATGCTATATTTAGCAAGTACTGCTGCACAAGTTCAAGTGGTCTTCAAGAAGAGAACACTTCTACCTAGGAGTAGCTTGGCGAAAGATAGATACACAGCAAATATCATGCATTCAGTGGATAATAACCATTTTGTATTCTTACACTGTACATGTCATCTGAGAATTGCAGAACACTTCTCAAATGTTAATTGAACTTCGTAATACCCTTCTGAGACACATAAAAGATGTAATGAATGCTTCAGCTCCTCAGTAAACTGTAGTAGCTTCCAAGAGAGAACCAAGAAATTATTTGACAGTATATAAACACTTCAGCAGGAAGTGAGAAATGTCAGCATATTACTTTGAAATAAAGCAAAGGGAATTCAGTAGCAGTTTATTCCAGAAGGCTAAAACTTCCTTTTGCTTCAGATTCACTGAAACATTAACAAAAGTACAAGTGAAGAATTTACTGTTCTCTCCTATTAGCACAGCTCACTGTTTAGTAATTTGAGTGCCCCAGCCTCTTTCTGAAGTATCTCTGCACTAAATTCTGCCAAAAAGCAACATCCGTTGCTCCTCTCCTCCACCTCCCGCATCATTTGCTACCCCTGTACAGCAGTTATACCATCAACTATGGCTATTGTACAGCCTCCCACTATGGGTCATGGTATGGATGCAGCATGAAGTGGTGTGGCCCCAGGCAGGCCAATTGTGTGAGACCAAGGCTCTAGAAACACAGAATTATAGAATCACAGAATGGTTAGGATTGGAAGGGACCTTAAAGATCATCTAGTTCCAACCCCCTCACCATGGGCAGGGATACCTCTCACGAAACCAGTTTACTCAAAGCTCCATCCAACCTGGTCTTGAACACCTCCAGGGATGGGGCACCCACAACTTCTCTGGACAACCTGTTCCAGTGCCTCACCACCCTTATGGTAAATAATTTCTTCTTACTATCTATCCTAAACCAACTCTCCTTCAGCTAAGGGCCACTGCCCCCTGTCCTATCACAACATGGTCTTGTGCAAAGTTCCTTTCCAGCTCTCTTGTAGGTCCTCTTTCGGAACTGGAAGGTGTTTATCAGGTCTCCCCAGAGCCTTCTTTTCTCCAGGTTGAACAACCTCAATTCTCTCAGCCTTTCTTCAAAGGAGAGCTGCTCCAGCCCTCTGATCATCTTCATGGTCCTACTCTGGACTCATTCCAACATGTCAAGGCCTTTCTTGTGTTGGGGGCTCCAGAGCTGGATGCAGCACTCCAGGTGGGCACTCTCTCACAAGAGCAGAGCAGAGGGGGAGAATCCCCTCCCTCATTCTGCTGGCCTCACTGCTCTAGATACAGTGCAGGATGCGGTGGGCTTTCTGGGCTGCAAGTGCACGTTGAGCTTCTTGTTCACAAGCATCCCCAAGTCCTTGTGTCCAGGGCCAGTCTTGATCCTTTCTACACCCAGTCTGTACTTTGCTTGGGATTGCCCCGACCCAGGTGCAGGACCTTGCACTTCACCTTGTTGAACTTCATGAGGATTGCACAGACCCACCTCTCAAACCTGTCCAGGTCCCTCCAGATGCCATCCCTTCCCTCCAGCTTGTGGACTGAACCATTAGCTCCATGTCGTTGGCAAACTTGCCGAGAGCGCATTCAATCGCACTGTCCATGCTGTCGACAAAGATGTTAAAAAGTGCTGGTTCCAATACCAGCCCCTGAGGAATGCCATTTGTGTCGCTGCTTTCCACTTGGACATTGAGATGTGAACTGCAACTCCCTGGCTGTGACCATCCAGCTAATTTTTTACCTACCAAACAGTTGATCTATTAAATCCATGTCTCTCCACTTTAGAGACAAGCATGTCATGGGACAGTGTCAAATGCTTTTCACGAGTCCACGTAGATGATGTCAGTTGTGTTTTTCTCTTCTACTCCTGCTCTAACTCCATAGTAGAAGGCCACCAAATTTGTTAGGCCTGATTTGCCTTTATTGAAGCCATGTTGGCTGTCAGCAATTACCCCCTTTTTTTCCATGCAACCTCCTTTGCCATGACTCCTTTCCCTGGTGCTCTACACATTTACTTATAGCAAAAGGAAGATCTTTCCCACCTCCCAGAACTTGCATTCTAAGTAAATCAACAGAGCAGACAGATTCTGTTCCTCTGGGTAACAACAACCAACAAGTCTTCCCTCAAGTTCCTGTTGCTCTATGAAGCTCTACCGATTTCAGCAGAATTATAGCTTACTTACTCCAGTAATATCAAAGACAAATTATTCTCATTGTTTTCTTTACTATTAAATGATTTATGGTACAGAAAGATAATGGCATCCACAAAAGGAGAAGTTTTGAATGTGATGCTAAGGGTGGCATATCCAAACCAGGCAAGAATAAGGCTACCACAGATACTACTACTCTATCATTTCAAGCACTTCAAATACATAAAACATTACAAAATAATTATACAACTACAATATCCATGTTTACAGTCATCCATCATGCAACTTTCCATTGCATTCCCCATATGTGCTCCCATTTACCTCAGGCAAAAAATGCACATGCTTCTTCACTCTATTTTTCTTGCAGGCCAAGACAACAAAGACACACATCAGAGGTTACAAGAGATCTTAACCTAATAGACTACAGATGTTTCATGGAATGGAGAAATCAAAGCGAGAAAAGATATTCTAAACTAGTTTGAAATGATAGAAATTTCAATAAACAATCATTTCTACAATCTAAGGGGGTGGGGGTGCAAGGACTCTTTTTTTCCATCACTTCAAATGTCAGTGTACCCTAGCCAGACACTCTCTATTGCCTGTGGCTGTTAGCCTTCAGAATAGTAGTGACAAATTAAAGGTCATCTTCCTATATGCCATATCCTACTGCAAATTAGTTTTTGCAATCACTAATTGATGAGAAACTGCAAGTGCTTATTATACAGATAAGTGTGAAAGCTTCACTTCAAGTTGATTTCTTTCTCCTATTGTGGTTATTTGGAAATGAATCATCTCCTATGCTCTCTTTTTAGTAACTACAGACTACTTGCAACTAAAAAGAAAATGGAAAAGGAAGGAAGAGAGAACATAAATCAGAAAAATCAGAAATAAAAGTTTCTTCAAATTTTAGATTTTATGTTGCTTAAAAATACATACATAAATATGGGGCATACTTACGACTTTTCATCCTGTCGTAAGTAGTACTATTATCCCTCCTATGCAAATGTGAAAACTATGACTCAGACATCTAATTTGTGTAGCTTGCTGACTCTGTTATGCATTTGATAAAGAGGCTTAATAACTCACTGAACAGAGTCTCTGCATGCTTGCACATATTCACAAAACAAATACTGCACTCAGAATACAATAACACATCACCATGTTCCAGTGAAATCCTATGCCACATGGCACCAAGAAAGATTATTACCTGTCCATATGTTGTCTCTTGTACTTGCTGAAAAGAAATAAGCTGAGCAGGTATACTTCTCCAAGAAAAATTAGCCAGGAAAGCTCTTTGCCCTCCTGTAACATCTCCCCTCACCGGGTTCATTGTTCAAAATGGATTAGCGTGGGAACAAGGCTACAATAGTTCATCCTTTTCTCAGCCCATGAACTGGCAAGCCACAAGTGAAAAAAGCATCATCCCAAGACCATTCTGCTTTCTGAGTGTCAGGTTTTAACCCCAGCTGGCAACTAAGTACCACAGAGCCACTCACTCTCTCCTTACTCCTGCTGGAATGGAGAGGAGAATTGGAAAAAAGTATAAACTTGTGGGTCAAGATAAGAAAAGTTTAATAACTGAAACAAACGGAATAGCAATAATAATAATTATTATTATTATTATTATAGTAATAAAGGAGAAAGAGGAACACAACACAGGAAAATGAAGCGATGCACAATACAAGTGCTCACCACTCACTCATCAATGCTCAGCCCATCCCCAAGCAGTGATTATCCCCTTCCAGCCAACTCCTCCCAGTTCATATACAGAACATGATGTTCTACGGTATGGAATATCCATTTAGCCTGTTTGGGTCAGCTGTCCTGGCCGTGCTCCCTCCCTGCTTCTTATGCACCCCCTCACTGTCAGAGCATGACACACTGAGAAGTCTCTGACTTAGGGTAAGCACCACTCAGCAACAAACAAAACATCAGTGTCTTATCAACAATATCCTTGCACTAAAACCAAAACACAAGACTACGCCAGCTACTAAGAAGAAAACTAATTCTATCCCAGCTAAAACCAGGACACTTAGGAAAAAATAAGTGGAGAAGTGTAAGGGCCTTTCTTTTGTGTTTTATACAGACACAATACTTGTAAGATGCAAACTCAAACATTTGTCAAAGGTATGACAAGGACACGTGCAAGTAAACAACTTCAGAAAGAGAAGCTCCCTGCTTTCTGTCATAAATCTAAACTGAGATTACATCAGCATTCTGCTTAAGATACTCTATTTAGACAATGTCATTATCTCACAAAAGCCATCTACAGAGCACTGTGTGGGTTGAGGTCAAACCCCAAGGTTTCTTTAAAGCAGGCATTTGCAAGTGTTAAAGCGAATTTCAGCACCAGTATCGGAATTTATCCTTGGGACCTAAGTTCCCTTACCCAGTACTTGAGGGAGATGCCCCCCTCAATTTGAAATCACAGACACAACTCCTTCCACTGCTGGGTGACCATCTCCATGTCCCTTCATAAATCACTGCTGCTGCTGCTCATATGTCCTAATCTGCACCTCAAGAACAAGACACCTTGCAAAGAAGATGGAAGGCCTGAGCTCTCATCTCTCATGACATCAAAAGGACCTAAGCACAACTTTTAGCAGAGTGTTTAAACACTAGATGATAGTTCAGGGGAGACTGGGAGAAAAGAGGAAGTGAAAGATCTCTCTTTTTGGAAGCTGCTCCATTTAGTTGTGGATAATTAACCATTTACTTAGCAGAGCAAAGGGACAACAATAATTCCCAGTTCAGCAATTAAGAAGCTTTGCTTCCTGAGGTGAACTTTAATACCAATCCCTATTCCAGTGAACACTGTAAATACAAAATATTTAGCATCTAGTGACAAATGGCAGCCAAATAGAAGTATGGAACTTTACATTTTGGAAAGGAGTTGCAATTCTGTGATGGAATATCTAAACCTTTTGGTCAAACTGGCCTTTTGTGGCTAACCTGATGACTTGAACAACTTGAACTTGATGAACTCATGCTGTGTTGCATCTCGAGGTGATTGTTCCTACTACGCAATAACACAAAATGAGGTTCAGCTTCCCTCACTATTTGCAGGGATTTCTAGGACTGCACCTGGTGTCATGAGAAGACAGTTTAACATCAGACTCTTTATGGAATTCAAGCTCTTCAGTGTGTCTTTTCCTTTCCTGTTGTTCTTCTTTGCTTAGCCTTTAGCCCTACTTTTGTCTTCTGGTCTACATCTGTTATGTGCAAGCTTTAAAGTGTAGTGCTGTCTTACAAAAACAGGCAGCCTTCCATTCTGAGAGAAGCAAGGCACGCTGCACACAGCAAGAATGCACGCACAGGCTTCAAGAGCACTTTGAGTATCAATTGTCAGAGCAGATAAATCAAGCAAGAAGCAACAATTATGAGCTGGAAAACAGAGGACCTTATTTTACACTAATTGGTACTTACTGGGAAGACAAAAGAGAGATTAATTCACTTCACAGTATCACTTACTGCGGAAAGGTTTGAAAAAACAAAGCCCGTGGCATGCCTGTAGGTAATCGCTCTCAGTCGGGCATGTTACCAGTGCTTTTTGCAAGCACTGTTTGTGAGGACACTGCTTTCATGATTTATATGAGCCTCTGAAATTATCTCCCTACAAATTACTGCAGATACTGTGGTAAAGTGGGCTTCCTCTGCATGTGGAAGAACAGAGAGATAAAGGCTGTGAGGAGGTGCGCTGAATTTTTATTTTGGCTCGTTTCAGTAGTGCCTCAGCTCTGGCTTATGCTTTCATGAGGGGGAAAACAGGATATTTGAAGGGCATGTCAATAGTTTCCTCTCTTTATTCCCATTTAATAGATTTTATTCAACTTGGCCTGGGGAAAAAAAAAAAGAAAATAATAGCAAGAAAACTTCCTAGAATATAACATTTTTATTCTTTGTCAAGAAACATCACATTTCTTAGAAAATATTTTTCTAGGATTTAAGGTTCATAAGCTGAGCTAAGAAATTAATCTCTTCTCTGCTTCTTTTCACAGTAATTTACAGTATATCTAATATAATTTTTATTAGCTCTTTGAAATCTTCTGCCAACTTCATACAATATGCACAGTTACCCAGTGGAATACTCTGAAACACTGTTATTTCTTTAGATTTTCTGAATGGCAAGTAAGTTTATTTTAACATTTTACAATAACATCAAGCATATCTCTGTTGATACTGAAATAAAATGCTTGTGTGTGTTAACAAATATATAAAATCATTTGGTATTACCACTGACTTCTTATATTAGAAGCATTCTGAGTGCAAATTATCATTGAAGAGTTTAAAAATCAATAATTATCTGAAAAGTACATGTAACAGCTTCTCAGGAAAGCATTAATTTTTTCAGTGATCCTAAGAAAAAGAGATCATAACTCCTTGATTAAGATTTAAATTTAAAATACTGTCTTTAGGACTTATTGAATTCAAAAGTACTGTTTTAGAGACAAGACTCACACATACACAGAATGCTAAACCACCAACTTAACTACCACAGCACTGACCACTGTGTCTTTAGCTGACAAGATGGTCCAGCTTTCAAACAGAGAACACAGAGTTCATTGGTTCTTCTTTCCTTATGCATGAAACAAGCAGATTTAGGCTCTTCTGAATGACACCCACGAATCTGCCTGCCAAGGATGTGACCCACCACGTTAGACAACATGAAATGACAAGGATAAAGCTGTGACATCCTGCCCTTCTCAGTAACTCACAGGTAACAATGGGTAGCATCCTCCACTTGATCCTTGTCCCAGCTGTCCTGGTAAAGGACAGTTTTGTCTTCAAAAATAAAGCTGAAAGAGACTGATTTTAGACAACAGCTAGCAATTCATTGTGGTCATCAGTCACAGCCAGCATAACTTCGTGGAGGGGGAGGTCCTGCTAGTAGAACCTGATTTAAAAGGTAACTTGCCTAGCTGGTCAAGGAAAGCCAGTAGATGTAATCCTTTTGGACTCCACTGAAGCTTTTGATACTGTCTCCCACAGTATCCTTCTGGAAAAAATATGCAGCATACTCCCACACATGATGGACAAGCAACTGGCTCACAGGCCAGGCGTGAAGGGTTATACTGAATGGGGTGATGTCAGGCTGGCTAGCGGGATTCTGCAGGGCTCCATCCTACCCCTGTGCTCTTCAACATCTTCATGAAAAACCTGGATCCAGAACTCCAAGGAATACTAAGTAAGTTTGCCAGTGACACTAAATTGGGAGAAGCCATCAACTCCCTTGAAGGCAGGGAGGCCCTGCAGAGAGACCTTGACAAATTAGAGGGCTGGGCAATCACCAACTGTATGAGGTTCAACAAGGGAAAGTGCTGGATCCTGCACCTGGGGTGGGGCAACCCTGGTTGTGTGTACAGACTGGGGAAGGGGAGGCTGGAGAGCAGCACCACTGAAAGGGACCTGGGGGTCCTGGTCTGTGGCAAGTTGAACACAAGCCAGCAGTGCCCTGGCAGCTAAGAGGGTGCATCAGGCACAGCATCGCCAGCTGGGCAAGGGAGGGGATTTTCCTGCTCTGCTCTGCACTGGGGCAGCCTCACCTCGAGTGCTGGGGGCAGTTTTGGGTGCCACAATGTCAGAAAGACATTAAACCAGTAGGGAGTGTCCAAAGGAGGGCCATGAGGATGGTGAAGGGCCTTGGGGGAAGATGTATGAGGAGGGGCTGAGATCACCTGGTTTGTTCAGCCTGGAGGAGACTGAGGGGAGATCTCATCACAGTCTGCAACTTCCTTGTGATGTGAAGAGAAGGGACAAGCACTGACCTCTTCTCTCTTGTGGCCAGTGATAGAACCCAAGGGAATGGCCTGAAGCTGAGTCAGGGGAGATTTAGCTTGGATATGAGGAAAAGGTTTTTCACCCAGAGGGTGACTGAGCACTGGAACAGGCTCCCCAAGGAGGTGGTTACAGCACCAAGCCTGACAGAGTTCAAGAGGCATCTGGACAACACTCTCAGGCACATGGTGTGATTCTTAGGGTATCCTGTNTTCTTAGGTTATCCTGTGCAGGGCCATTGATCATCAGGACTCAATGATCCTGATGGGTCCCTTATAACTCAGCATATTCTGTGGTTCTTTGAATTCTGGACGATGACAGATGTGGGTTCAAAACCTTCCTTTACCCTATGAGAACCTCTGGAGAGCAGTCTATTCCTACCAAACTTGTCTGAGCAATAGGAGAAAATTCAAGATTCAGTGGATGAAGAAGAAGAAAGAAAACACATAAATTATAATATAATAATTATATAAAATAAAAATTATTTTCCCCTAAAAGGAAACATATTCTATTTATCCCTTGATACAAAATTCATAAACAATCTTTGCAGCAGGAGCAGAAATCTCCAAAAAGTACATATCCTTACAAAAAAAATCCTCAGTCTCATATTGTGGAGGGTGAAGTTCATCTAAGCATAATCAAGAAGTTTCTCAGCAACTTTGAAAGTGAAAATCTAAGTGACTGTGGATCTCAAATGTATCCAGGATACAGCTGACAGGTTCATAATTTTGAACCTCAACACCTAAACTGTGCTGGTATCCTGCTGACCAAGAGTCTCTTGAGATCTGATATTTTTGTCCGATAGAGGATGATATTTGGGTTCATGTAAGGCAAATTAGAACTCCTAAGTGTATTGAGATTAAAGGAGTACCTATAGCAACTGAAGACAAGAAAGAGTGAACTCCCTAACCTAAATGAAGTTCACCAAGGACATTCAGCTGTCCTTTCAGAAGAACACGGAGGATTAAAGTCTCATGGAATGTTCGCAAAAGCCAACATATCCCTTTGTGGGAGACATTACCAGGATGATCCATTAGGAGGCTGGACACCTAATATTTAAATCTAACTAATCCTTACAATATATCACAGCTGCAAATGAACTCACAAGAAGAAAAAGTGTACATCTTTTCCAGGGAAGTCACTACACTGAGCTGTCGTGTGTCAGCTTTAGCTGCACATTTTTTTTCAGTGCTTTCATCTTGTCTCAGTGTATTTATCCTTTGTGAGAAAATAGCAAAAAGGCAATAAAGTAAAAACATCACAATACAAAGATGTGGCAATCCTTCTGCAGCATGACTTTTGCAATACATATAACATCAGGATCTACTATCAAAAAGGGTAAGAAAATACACCAAAGCCTTGCCAGTCATTAGAGCTTAAGTTATCTTCTTGAAACGTAGCAAAATACAGCTCCTGAAGGGGCAACAGTTCCTCCCATCAGAAAACAAATGTTCTGATGTCCAGATGGAAGTTGCAGATATAATTTTAATATCATGCTTTTGGCTTATGAGGTTAAGCTGTTTTCATTAGGGGGCTTTTTAAAGTTAACTCGGCATGTACTTTTTCTTAAATTGCATAAATTTAGGATTGGAATAACAGATACTCTAATCTTGGCCAGCACAGGGAAGAGCAATTTCTAGAGCCAAGCCCTTTCTGAGAAGTGAGACATCGAAAATTCTCTATGGAAAGATGTGAATAACTGTGACTGAAGACACTACTGGCTTACTCCTTTTTCTTTTTGGACCATTCCCCATGTTCCTTTTGATAAAAAGAACGACTTCACTGTTGCCTGTCAAAAGACAAGACTGAGAATCTGACTAAAAGAGGTGTCAACAAAGATAAGTATCCTTAGTGGTACATGGAACCCTCAGCTGTGCTAAGATAAGCAGCTGTTAAAATCAAATCCTCTCCCCTCCTCTCTCCATCCTTCCATTAGCCAGGCAACATTTTCAATTTTCCAACCATAGAAGTTAACAGATGGCTTTCCTAATGGCTGAAGATCATGACTTTGCCTTGAGAGCCAGCTGCCATATCTGCTCTACCTAAAATTCAAAAAATTGAAATTCATATCTCAGTACTGAGATTTTCACTTGGGAAGACCATTATTCAGACTTGGCATTCATGTATTACATCTACACTGTAAAATTTTAGGAAGTCAAGAAGACATAGCTCATATTATATTTTTATTAGCTCTCTACAGATTTGTTCTGGGCAGGGGAGACCTGGAATATATCAGATGAAGTGACTGCATGGCTCTAGGGATGGTACCATGATGGGACCCACTCTGAGGATCAAGAACTGCTAAGAAGAGATGGGATCTACCTGCAGAGGGGCACAGGCTCACAGGCACTGCCAGCACATTGAGGAAGGTGATCCTGCCACTCTATTCAGCATTGGTGAGGGACATCTGGGTTCCCCAGTACAAAGGCAACATGCACATATGGAGACAGTCAAGCAAAGGGCCACAAAAATAATTAAGGGACTGGACTATCTAGTATATGAGGAATGACTGAGATTGCTGGGACAGTTCAGCCTGGAGAAGAGAAGGCTCAGGAGGATCTTATGAATGTGTGTACCTAACAGGACAGTGGTACAAGTGGCTGTGTGAGAATAACTCTATAAACATACAATGTGAAGGTCAAACTGTGCTTGGACAGCTGTTGACCAAGATATGCATTATCTTTGACATCTTTAACTTTTATATGCAACAATAATTTGAAGTAAAACTATCCATTTGTTTAAAACTTCCCATTATTTCAAATTAAGAATATTCATATGGGAACATGAATAACAGCAATTATATCTGTAGAGTTACACTGGGCAGATTTCCCTGTGGCAGATCAAATGTATGTTTTATCACTTCTTGTAAGGGTTGCAAAGGAAATAATTAACAAGGAAGGATTTGAAAGGGAACATGACATGAGTTTGAAGGACAGAATAAATAATGCAGTCCTAAAAACAGATCTATGTAGAGTGCCCGTGAAAAAATTTTGGAAATGTAAGCAGGTAGAGGCAATGAAATGTTAAATTTGATAAACATGTTAAGCAACAAGATCCCACAGCTGATGGAAAGAATCATAAGCTCATAGTTCACACAGGAGCAAATTGAGATTATTTCCTCATTTGAAAGTAAGTAGAGCTTGTCAGATTTTAAATTCTGTAACTTTCAATCATTTCTAAAATTAACCAAAGCACACATTGGAAAATTCTCAAAAATCCCTCATTTTCCCTCATCTTCTCTCCTTTTGATTTTGAAAATAATTTATTTCTCAAAATAAAGTCAAATGGATAAATCAAAAAGCCAGATATCACCATGCTCATCCTGTAGAGATTTCACTAGTGTCCTTCCCCTCCAAGAATCAAAGTAATCTCTTTATTCTGCCACGCTGTATTATTTAATTTCATTAATCACTTAATGGATGGCATTTCCTTAGTGTCACATAATGCTCTACTTTTAGTGTTACCAAAGTGGCATTGCACTGTAGTTTAGAAGTTATATTTGCCACAGGGTAATTTATGATGGCTCAGAGTTTTCCATTTATTTCTGAATGCCTTGTGAAGCTCATAACAAATATTTTACTAGTGTATTCTGAGGATTTCCTAGAAGTATATAACTTTATTTAAATTACCTATTTGAATCTCCTCCCTTCAGCAAAAGCCAGTTTTATGTCCACATAAATATTTTTCCCTACATTACCATCTGTGAGTGGGCAGAGCAGTCAGTCTTTGTGGACAGTATTTCTCCAACAGATTCATCCTTTGTGTATGTCTAATGCTGTCTTTCTGGCATATCAGAGAAATCAGTGAGACTGCCAAAGATGACTCAAGTTATGTGATCTGTATCTGCACACATGCAGGGAGAGATACTGAGACAGCAGCAGGTAGGGGAACCTAAATAATTCTCTGCCCTGGCTGCTCCAGGAGCCACCAGAGGAACCAACATCCCAAAAAAGACCCATCTCCTCACACAGGAAGAAGCACCAGGACACAAGGGCAGGTGGAGGAACACCAATAATGCCATCAGAAAAATGAGATCTCTCCTTAGACTGTCCCCAGGCTGTCACAGGGGAGCCTCAGCCCCACATGCCAAGCCCAGCCACCAGCATCATAGGGGAGTGGTTTCCTGGAGCCTCTCCCAGGCAGAGGGGTGTCACTGCTTAGGGATATGGGAAGCAATATGGGATGCGGGAGAAGAGGGACTTGGGACTGCACAAAAATGTACCACGAGATGCTTAAGGGAGGAGGCACAGGCAGGAAAAGGGAATGATACAGGCCAGCTACTGGGGACACTGAGTCTAAGAATGGTTCCTAGGGGGCCTTAGTGCGTCCCCCCATGTGTGTGTTGGTTGTCTGTACGTGGGTCCATATCCACAGCTGGAGTGGTGCTGCAGACTCAGGGCTCCTATGCCCACGTGCCAACAGCCGGGATGCAGGGAGCAGCGACTGGGCAGACTAAGTGCCTCATCCAGATGCTCACTGAAGAGAGCCATATGGTGTACATGTATGTCTATATACTCCCACTAGCAGATTTTCACCCTGAACAGCCAGGGGGAACAGGATGAGGCTGTCGGTGCAGTTTGTGTTTCTGTTAGTGCTGAGTTCGTGTCTGTGCTGGTCTGTGGGGCCAGCTGTGTGTATGTGCTTCTGTGGGGCTTCTATAAAGCTGCTTGCTGGCATGACTATTGGGAATACAGGCCCAGTCTGGCTTGTAGTTGCACCTGAGGGCACAGAGCTGCAGCAAGCTCCCCTCCGTTAGCTACTGGATTTGGAAAGCCTAACCAATGACCAAGAATGAAACTTGCAGAGTCAAAATACCTAAGAGTTAGAAAATGCAAGGTTGTATGAAGTGAACTGTTTCCCTTACTACAGTATTTAATTATATCACATACTAACTTCCTCTAGACCATTATGTCATTCAGTACAGTGGTAGTTTTTCAGAACACTTTTCACTCTTCTCATTCAATATGTAGCTCCAACTTAGCAAAAGCAAAACTATTAGTTTGTCAAGGATAGTTGAGAATATAGTTAACTATCAAGGACAGTCAGTACAGTCCTTAATAAACCATCAAGAATATGCTTTGTAGCCTTGCCAGATAAGGAAACTGAAGACTATATCACAGAATCACAATACCATCAAGGTTGGAAGAGACCTTCAAGATCATCTAGTCCAACCATCAAAGTGGTCCAACTGATACCCTTCAGACTTGTTATGCAAACACAAAACCTATCACTTATCGCTACATTTATTAAACTTTGAAGAGACCTTTTATTTTTTACAAGGGCAGAAGAACTCAGAGATGCTGAAACCTAAAGTACTTTGTTTCAACTAATGGATAGAGTATTTCCCACTCTGCAGATTGCCCTTATCTGCAGTCACTGTCACAATCTATGAAGGATACACAGGTGATCTGTGAATAGAGAAATAATGCAAATGACTGAGACTACTTCTTTTCTGTGAAGAAGGGAAAAGCTGAACTACTACCAACAGGAAGGAATTACTGGTCTTCAACTTCACAAACACTCTTTCACCAGAATCTTGGCTACACAGTCCTATATTATCTGAAATTATTTAAAGAAAGGGTCTCACACATTATTGTGACCTTCACCATCTGAAAGCTTTATTCTAAATATTTATTTCACATTGCCTATGTCCTTGAGAAATAACACTTGTAATAACTTTGCAAAGGGCTGCATTCAACTATCACTCCCCTACCTTTAAATTTTGCTTAATGAGGCCTGTCAGGCTCAACTCCCAGGGCTTTTTTCCAGCCCTCTCTGCATCCTGTTTTCATCTGCACCTGCCAAAAGGTTGATTTATTTGGGCATAATAATTTTTTGTGTGTGCCATCGCTTTTCTGTGAGCAGTCATAAAGACTTGTATATAACACTCAATTTACCTGGGCATCTGTTTTTAAGGGTTTTTTAAAGACATTTTAATGTAATTTTTATGTCATTTTTAATGCACAAAAGGGCCTTCTGATAGTGAGGATGATACAAATCTGGCTATGACACAAGATATGGAGTGGATGTCCTGGCAGCCTTGACTTTTGTTCCCCATCTTCCCCATCCCTTCCACAGCCAGGCACAGTTGTATTCAGAGGGCTAAATACTAATTGTGTCTAAGCTTACATTAAACTCTTCTGATGGCTTCGGTGCAACAAAGGGCAAGCACAGAGAGGGGCTCCCGCACTCCATGCACATACCCAGAGATGAAAGCCTTTGAGAATGGCCTAGTTTTAAAGCCTTGTTGTTCCTGTTCTGTGTATGAGTATACATGCTATACTTCAGAAGGGGATAAAGAGGCTGTCTTTGACCATGTAAAATCTCTTGAGTTCTTGCTTTCATTTCCCCTTGTCCACAGCTTTTTCTTGAGACAAAATAACTCCCATTCTAAAGCTCTTCCTAAATGCGATTCTAAACGGCTCTCTCCTACCAATGAAGGATGCTGAAAATACTCTCTCTAGCCATGAAGCAATACATGCTATCTACTGAAAGTGCCCATTAATAGCTTACTCGATCTTCTCCTTTCAACCCACTTTGATTGAAAAAAGGAGTACAAATTCCCAAGATCTATATCCCTCCCAAAGCCCAGTGACACCCCCTTCCCATTCCCTCTTCTTCCTCCCCACGAATTATCAGATATACATTGAAAGAGTGTGTGGTCAGTTCTGCTACTGTTACCTGCCCTGAGCAGCGCTGGTTCCCATTGCTTGTAGCACAAGCACACAGGAAGTCCTTAGACTAAAATGCCTGGGATTCTGCATCTTTCTTTTAGATTGCAACTTGTTTCTTCTCCACTTCTGCCATTACCACTCTTGAAATAGCAGGAGGTGCTCTGCACAGGGTGAGCAGACAGAGTAAGTGTGCATCCATGATGAGGCAGCAGGAGCAATCACTGCTACTCTATCACTTTCCTGTTCACTAGGAGGTATTTTTTCTGCCTTACCAAGGATCTCTTCTGATTCCATTAGTGAGACAGTAAAAGAGCTAAGTCCTAATGATCAGGCAGTCCTGGAGATGCACCTCTGCGCTCATTTGGAACAACTGATCACGAAAAGGTGCTGGTACAAACAAGTGGTGTGCGAATCAAGCACCCAGTAACAATGAATACACGGCTGAAGAGAACGGTTTTGATGTCTTTCTTATCTGTGTTATCACATCTGATAACAATCACACCAACATCTAAGGGCGAGCATCTCGGGAGCTCTGAACAGAAGGTCCTCTGAAAATCCTGAGGATCCATGAGATCCAAGTCATTTCCAAAGGACAACTCCGTTCACAACCACCCCTCCCAAAGTGTTGCCGTAAAGTTCATCACATTTTATTACAAGGCTCTGTTATCTCTATAATCACTGAGGACATCGTTTTGCCAAGACCCCTGACTCACTACGATAATCATTCGCGCACTGATCTCCTCTCCGCAGGGGCCTTTATCCCGCCAAGTCAGTTTCCCCCGGTTCTCTCTCTCCCGGTGTTTGCCACCGATGTCTGTGGCGCTGGGGAAGGGAACATTTTAAGCGCTTTGCCTTCAAGTGCCACTCGCAGGGGAGGGGAACGCCGCCGGCGCGCCGCCCGCCGCAGGTGCGCCCCTCTCGCCGCTGGGGGCGGCCGCCACCGCGCCCCGCCGGCCTGGGAGG
>VXBT01004763.1:91417-260286 GCA_013400235.1 Oriolus oriolus
GCCGCTGCCGGCGGGGCGGAACCCCGCCGCCAGCAGCCGGGATGCGGGACGGTGTCCCGGCGGGGATGCTGCGGTCCCCCTCCGGCGGGCAGCGCGCAAAGGACCGCACTGGGGAGGGCGGAGGGGCGCCGGCCCCCGCGGGAAAGGGAAGGAGGATTTTGATAAAGAGCCGGAGCAGGTGATGGGGGAAGAGAAACTCGCGGTGGAGCCGTGAGGGGCGGCCGGTCCGTCAGAAACCGCTGCGCGTCCGAGGATGTTCTAAGGACCCTCCGAGCTGCAGCACCTCTGCGAGCGGCTCTGGCCAACGGGGCCTCAATCCCGCACCTGTCCCTTGAGGAGCGAGGATTTAAAGGGTCTATAGCTAGTCGGTGAGCGTGTACGGGTACGGGGTGGTGCACGGGTAGCCGGCACTCATCCACCTGTCTTTCCACCCGCCTCTCCCAAATGCACGGACAAAATGTAAATGGCACCGCGGCTAAACGCTTCTCTGTGCCCGTGTTTGGAGATCCTCCTGTGTAGATCTATATGTGAATATTGATACACATTTATATGTGTGCCTAGACATCCGTGCGTGTACACGTGTATAAATAAGTACGTGTGCCGTGATCGCGGCCGCTCTCCGTAATCCCGGCGTTCCGGCTGTGCTGCGGCACTTCGCAACTTTCTCGCCCGCAGAAGAAAAAGCCCCCACTGGGGCTATTACAGATCAGATCACGCGCGATAAATCCATTGCCCGTAAATGAGCGGAAAATGAGTGAGAGGGAGATGAAAGAGGCTCCTTTACCGGCCTGGCAGCGGAGCGGGGCGGGTGGCTTCCGTGGGGGAACACTGCCACCTCCCGGGAGCCCGGGGTCGGGAGCGGGACGGCGGGGCGCGACAGCACGGGGCCGACTGAGCTCGTCTCCCTTCGTGGCTGCTCGTCGTTTCCAAACCAAGCATCCACTGAGCCCTGGAGAGCCCAGCGGGCGCCTTTAAGGGGGGAGATGAGGGTGGTCCCGGCGCGCGCTCCCTTCCTATTGAGGCAGCCCCAGTACTTCCAGTTCCCCCCCGTCTGGAGCGTCTGTTCTCCCTTTGAACGCTGCGTTCCCCGAGGAGTCGGGGCCGCAGCTGCCGGGCGTAGGTGCCGTGGCCGCAGAAGGGGGCATGGTTGTCTCTTGGCATCACTTGGCATCACTTGCAGACCAGCGGCTTTGTGGGGCGTGGGTGCAGAGCTGGCAGTGCCAGCTGTAGACAGCCGGGGGTGAGGGTGGCGGTCACTGAGGTGTTGCAGCAGGGTGGAGAATGATGCCTTCGGCACGTGTGAGGGATGTCATTGCAAAGTATGTGCATCTGGTAGACCTAGTGGGAGCACGAGTAATGTCCATCAGTGGTTCAGGCTAGAGCAGTTCAGAAACCTTGTGGGTTTAACTAACCTTTGGAGGCTGCATGCACAGGGCTGGGAAGATTCTCTTCCATCCTGTGTAATTTTTGGTCCGTCTGAAACTCAAGCTGTCTCTGTGAAGGTACATCTGCAGAAAGGCTTCTGAGTGGGGGTTTGACTGCAATCACCGTAGCAGTGTTGAATGCATTCCTCTGGGAGAAAAAGCAGATGCACAGTGTAATAGAGACAGGAGAGCTGTCAGCAGAGAAATATGCCACAGGTTGTCCCTGGAATTATGTATTTATTATCCTGGGCATAACCCTTACTAGGTTCATATTTCTTACAGTAATTAATTCAATTACCCTTGCACCACAAAGCCAAATCGAATGAGGCACTTGTATTTAGATTTCTATCTAAAGACAGCATCTTTCCCTGAGATGACTGCTTAAAAACAAAAGCCAGAAGCAATTGGAGAAAGCAAAAATACATTTTCATTTTACAGAGGAAAACACAAATTAAATAGCTTGTCCAAAATCATCAGGAATTCTATGGCAAACCCCACATCTGCTGTTCAGTAACAGCTTTTAGTATGACAGAATTCCTTCCCAATTAATACCATGCAGCTGTTTAGCAACTGGGATGAAAAGGAGTTTACATGCTAATGGCTGAATAGTATCTGTGGCTTAAGCAACACAAAAATACATTCCCTTTCTGTGCTTCTCTGTAGGTGTAGTGTACCTGGTCAGCAGTAGGGAACTTAGTGATTTAGTTCCTGTTGCGAGCTAGACTAACATTACAGTTTTTCAGATCGTAGAATATGTACCTATGAAATGGTGACCCTGTGTGCTCATATTCATGCCTCCTTGCATCCAGCTCCACATAGGAGGCCAGCGTTTCACTGGATTTAATTTGTCATCCTATGAAACTCCCCTTCTTTATCTGCCTTTCCCGTCATGCCTGCTCAGGGAAAACAAAATATTGAACTTCAAAGTAATTGTGAGAGAAGTTGACGTTACTAAAAATTAAGATTTTCAAGTAATATTGGTACCTAGTTTGGCTTGAAAGTACTAAGAGTTGGGAGGTAGGTGCTTAGATATTAGAAACTGTCCTACTCATCTTTCAGAGTCCAGCCCCAGTGAAAGCAACAGTGGCTTCAGATCAAGTGTGCTGCATGCTAACATCTCGAGTTTGGTTTCTTTGGAAATATTTTTAAAATAATTATATTATTCTTATAAACATTATTACTCTTAAAATTTTTCCACATGAGGCAAATCCAGGGGTTTGCAGCCAGAGCTGTGCAAGTGCTGGCCTGACAGGGAGCTATCACTATCACTCCACAATGCCACCCTGCTATCCCTGCTGGGGCAAACAGAGGTCAGAAAGCAGACATGTCCAAGGAGGAGTTAGAAATGTGATTGTCATTGTGAAAATAAGGCTCTTCATGCAAAGCAGGTCCATGGATTTCCAATTTATTCACATTACTTCATAATTAATGCATTCTTATCCACCCTCCTCATTCTTCCAGATGGTTCCTGTCCAGCTGAATGCTTTCATCCTTGAATTAATATTTACGTGTTTTATACGTAGTGTGTGAGGCTTAACCTCATGTTACTAACACTGAGCTGTTTTCTTTTTCAAGTACCAAAAAATGCCTTCAAGTGACAGCAAGCAGTAGTTTAATAGGTTTTACTGCCAGCTGTGAATTTACTGTAAAATCCTGAAAAATCTGTAGATAATTTTTATTGTCTATTTTCCTCATGTGCTTTGTGTAAGTGTAAATTACTAATATCAACACAATGTTGTTATGGCTATATCAACAGCAAATGCTACTTCTAGCTGCTGCAGAGTACAACAAGACAGTGTACAATTAGTACCATGTGGCATTGAATTAATTTACACAGTAATCCAAAGGCTTTTCCAGCTTTCTCATCGAGTCGGTGGGATATTAATCTCACAATAGAGTGGGAAGAAGAATATGCCTTGTGATTAAGGCAATATGCTAGAAAGCTGTAATAGATCCTAGATGAAAATCCTGAGCATCGCAGGTCTGGAAGAGAGGAATATTTTACAGAGGCCCCAGTCCTCCTTCGCGATCTAAATACCCTGGGAGGACTGTAATTCCACCAACAGCCGCTGGAGTTACTTGAGTTCAGAGTGATTCCTCATTGTTTTGCTAAAAATTTTGTCACATATAAACAAAGGGGTCTCAGGTTCTCTGTGATCCTTTGCAGAGGAAGGAAATGTCTTGTTTCTTTGAGTAAATGATTACACTGTTTAAAAAAAAATAGAAAGGGCAAACAGGGAAAGAAGTCAAAGAAGTCCTCTTTCTGAAATTAAGAGAAACCTTTCTGTGTCTCAAAACAGCCTCTTAATAGTGTTTTGGAAAAAAAAAGAGCATAATCTAATGTGGAAGGGCTATGCAGCACTGAAAGCTCTGGTTAGTTCAGCTGAGCTCACTCACAATTCAGAAAAACTTTTGTTAAGTTGAACAGACTTAGAGTTGAAATTTCAATTGTAGAAATAATTGACATCATCAGAGGAATAAATATTCTCACACATGTGCACAGAAGTGTGGAGTCTTTTTAAAAGAGAAAAAAAATCTGAAAACTATCACAAGCTTGAAAGTGGGTGAAACAAAACAAGTGTTTCTAAAAACCAGGTTCTTCGCAAGGTGACATGGTGTTATGGGTGCAGTACGTAAGGTGGCCTACAGCGTCTTTTGTAGCAGCATGGATCAGGGAGCTTAGAAACCAAGAAGTGCATAAAAGTCCTGCTCTTCTTTCCTGTCCACAGCCTCATGAACTTCTCTGCATTTGCATGTCATTGCTTGTGTGAGCGTGTGTCCTGCCTGTTCCACTGCCTGCAAAGGTTCCACCCCCGTGCTAAGAGCCGAAAGCCTCAGCAGCCTTATCCAGTCATGTCAATTATGAATTAATAGAGCTCAAAGCCCCAGCCAGAGAAGATCTGGGGACAGAACTGAGGGAGCACTATTGGGCAGGAGCAGCAGAGGAGCTGAATTAAATCAACAGCATAGCAAGGGGGTGACCCTCAGCATCCTGCCTTACAGAAAGGCAGGTGTCCCTGTTTGCATACTGTTAGCGACAGAGTTTACCAAGCTTTGCTAGTGGGCAAATGTTTAACTAGCAAGCAGCTCCCCTCCCTCCCCCAAGATGAAGGAAAGCAGCCAGATAAAATGGAATGTATACTTTTGTATTCTCTTTTACTTTCCTTTTTTAAAAAATTATGTTTTTACAGACATGGTCAAAATTTGACCAAAAATATGTGAGGCTGCAGCCTGGGGGTAGCACCGATCTCACTGAGGAAGCAGAGGCACCTGAGGGATGAGTGAGAGCTCTGCAGCCCCAGACTCATATCTAGACCCTGTGCCTGGCCCCAGTCCCAGTGAACTCCTGCACACAAGACAGCATGCCAGGCCCAGGTGCACAGGCCCTCTGGCTCTGGTAGTGCCTACCACGGGGCAGTTCTGGGCAGAAAACAACCCTTCTCACTCAGTTTCTCTTTAAAAAGCTGTTTGATCCCACAGTACTTTTCCTGGAGTGCCATTATGGTAATGGCTCCCATGAAAAATAGTGTTAAACACTTCCTGATTTTTTTTTCAATTTCTTTATAAAAATAATCAAATGTTACCAACTTTCCGTGGCTTCAGTAAGGGTAGAAAATACTGTATGCACATATGGCTTATATTACATAATTACTAGCAAGCTAATGACGAATGAGCTATTTAGCTAACATAATCCTGAAGTACTGCTCTATTTCATTTTGATTTACAGTGTTTTTCCAAACCATCAAGCATAACTTGTGCTAAACACTGTGGATAAGCTTTTATAACTTTTCTAAATCAAAAGGTGACATATTTACAAAAATCTCAAGCATAACATGATGCAAGTCCAAATGTCTCAGAATCATAATTTAGCCTGCTAGCCTCTTTTCCAGCCATAGCCAGCAGCTGGTGTTTAGTCACAGAGTGGAAGAAATAGGGGCAACACTGTGTGAGTGTCCTTCTAACAGACTGTTAGACTGCAGCGAGACCTTCTGAGCTGGAGTTTGCATCAGCATTTATTTAGTAGCATTCTGTGCACATTTCTAACATGCAGCAGCCCGCCAAAAAATGAGGATCAAAAATAAGATTGGAAAAAGAAGGTCACAAAGATTGCCACTACTAAACAAAAGTGCTTTAAAACAAATATTTGAAGCATTTTTAAGGATTCGAAGTTGGTTATTTTTAAGCTTAGGTGTTCTAAGATGGCTGTTGTAGAAATCTTCATTAACAGACATTTTCAAAAAAATATTTATTTTCATGATGATTCCAAGTGAAAACAAGTTTTCAATGCTTGATAAGTCTCTTCAAAATACAAATCCACTCTTGTAAGTATATTTTTTAAAAATCCAAAAGCAACTATTTTCTAAATTGGTGTACTTAAGCTGATCTCAAAGAAAGTGCTTTTTATAACCATCTGTGTCTTCTTTGGTTTGTATAATGAAGTTTGGGTTTATGGTATTGAAAGTGGGAATATTATAATTATCTTTCAAAGACCCCTAGTCCCTTTTGCAAGTGGGCTTTTAATGGTGTTCACTGTCAAGGAGTTCCACAGCTTAGCCGAGCTGTGAGCTGTGATAAGCATTCTCATTCATCCATTTAATGTTAAACACTGCTAAATTTTATTTGTATTTTCCTTTGAATTTACGTGATGAAAAAAAGGTAGGGATGACACACCATAGCTAATCAAAAAACTGTGAAGGACATGAAATAGATTTTTTTCCACCTTCTTACTGAGAAGTGTTCAATTATCGGCTATAAGATCTTGTATCTCAGATCAGGAATAAAACTTCAGAACAAAACTGTTTGTGTAAAATGGAACATCTCCTCGTCATGTTGTGTGGAGCAGTTCCAACTGAGTGAAGTCTCTTTTTTAAGGGGGAACAGGGAGCAGCAGTTGTCACAGTGCTAATCATCAGCACAGGGATGTGCTGCCCCTATAGAAAAATCACCTAAGGAGCCAATTACCCAAGTCATTCTCATAAGACTGTGGTCTTAGTAACTCCCTCAGAGCCCCAGTTTCAGGCACAATCTCATCCTTGTCATGTAGAGACTGAGTCCATGATTCCTAGTACTTTTGATTTGGTCTTCCCACATAGCACATAACTGTGCTCCTTCCTTCTGTCATGCCATCTTCCACCATTGCCTGCTTTCCCCTTTTTCCCCATCACAGGCAAGCCTTCCTCCACACTTATTCTCTCTCTAGCTCCTTTGTCTCATCTCTGTCACTCCTTTCCAGATCATACTCAACAGCTTCACCAGGAGATCCCAATCTCCTGTATGCAGGAGGCCATACCTTGTATACCTGGTGTTACTTTGATCTGTGCAGTCTGTGTATGGCCTGGCCTCCAGCCCCATGCCACCTCCCTGCTACCCTCTGGCCAGGGGGAATTGATTACCCTACCACACCTTTAGGGATCTCATATCTACTAGCAGTAAAATTGTCTTCAAAGGCTTCCCTGCCAGCTTCCCTGCTGACCAGGGAGATTTCATGTACCATCCTTATCTCAGGTGATCAGTCTACAAATCAGGAGGAGGGTACCAGCACCTGGAAACCAGACGAAGTAGCTGATAACTTGTCCCCTCTGGAAAAATGTCACCGCAGTTATCAGAGATGTAGTCAGCAGTTTTACTCTCAATCACACTTCCCCGAAGGCAGAGAGGAGAAAGTTAAATTGAATATACTGACAGTTTTCCTTTATATATCTTCCTAGCAAAGCAAAACCTTCAACAATAAGCACCTGCTGCTGGATGATGGCAATATATTGAAGTTAGCCTTTTTAGCACCATTGATTTATTTCAGAGAGATACGTTACACAATAACCATGAAAGCAGCGACCTTTATTGGAGACCCATATATGCCTCAGCACCAGGCAAACAGAGGCTCAAATAAAAGTGGTTTGGCAAACAGGCCAGATTAAGTTCTGAAATAATTGGCAGGTAATTTTCCCCCCGTTTGACTAGGCTGGAAGGGAAGGAAGTGTACCAGCAGATGACTGTTTGAGCACTGGAGCATACTTATTACTGTCATTTGTTTTTTATCAGTAAGTAGCTTTTTATGATGTCTGGGAAAAGAAGAGGAAAGTAGGAGTTATAAGACACAGCAACATCTTAAATATTTATATGGCAAATTATATACCTATACCTGTTCTTGACTGGTTCTCCACCCCTTTTTGAAAAAAGAAAAATGCATCACATCAGCTTTATTTTGTATGGATTTCTGCCAGGATATTTTTCACATTTATGTAACTTAAGACAGCAGCAAGTCAGTTTTAGTCCAAAGCCCAACCCAGGAAAACAGGATGAGTCAGATGCCCTCACAACTCTCTTGTTGCCACATCACTTCCAAAAAGACTGGCTCTGGGGTCTAAAGGTGACTCTGCCTAAAAGGCTTTTGTTTAGCTCACCCTCTCCCAAAGCTGAGGTGTGAGAGGAATTCCTGATGGGTTCTGAGTACAAAAAAAATGTCCCTGAGCTGGTGCTGCTTCCCCAGAGGTGATGTGCTCTGCTTGCTTCTCCTGCAGCCTGTAAGCAGATACTGCTGGATCTGCACATGCCTCAGCACTGTCCTGGTGTGAGGAAGGGATAAGCTGGGAAGTCAAAGATGCTAACAAGGTAACCCGAGGGAAGTAAACTTCAGTGACATTCTGGCTGAATCTCCTTTGTGCTGTGGAGTAGAATAATGTGAAAAAGGAACTTGGCAGTGGGAAAACAAATTATTAGGGAGAAAAGAGGTAGCAACTGAAGCAGCTACACTCCAGCAGTTACCTGCCCTGTGCTCAGGTCCACACTGACCACATACACACTCAAACTCTCAGAAAATGGACATCCCCTTGCCAGTGAGTGAAGAAAGGAGAGAAAGCTGCTCCAGCCCAATGTATGTGAAGTATGACCGAGTATGTCAAATAACTACTTGACTTTAGATCTACTGCGCTCCCTCAGTCTGTCGTGCCTTGACACCTAAGTGATGCCTGATATTTTTCATCTCTCTAATTAAACCACCACAACAGGTCACAGCAGTGACTGGGAGTGCTGTGCTGGGAGTCAGGAAGACTTTAACAGGAGGGTACAGCAACTGCCTCTGTCTTTCTTAAAGGCAGTGAAAGCTTCCTCACTTCCCCATTTTGGCTTTTACCCCCAAACTTGGGATGGGTGCAGGAAGTAAGTGAATGTGATGCAAACTGCACAGTCTAATTGCAGTGAAGTGTGAATGCTTTCAGGTCTATTGTTGTACCTGCTTGAGTTTTTTTTTTTCGATTTGTTGTTGGTTTTGTTTCACTCAGGGCTTACTATGTTTAAATTACAGCCTCATATAAGATCTCTTCAGTAGAACATACATCAAAAGGATGCATAGGTTTTTAACTACAAGATGGCACCTCCAATCTGGTTGGCCTTACTGCCTAATAACCTGTCAGGGTGGCACAAATTAATGGTGCTTGTAGCCAGAGATGAAATTAATGGCTTAAGGAGTAAGCATTCAGAAGTACCCATGAACAGAAAAAGCAAAGACTTAAGTTTTCAAGCTGATTAAATCATGTGCTCACAGACAGGAAGGTTAGACCTATCTAGAATATATATGACTTCAAAACTTTCAATAGGTTACAGCCTAACACAGCACATGCCACAGCTGTGGCTGAGATGCAGTACAGGTCTTAGAGACCCATTACCATGTGAAGAAAGAAAAAGAACAGTGAAATGGGATGGACATCAGTAAAGTCCATAATTTGAGACCAATTAGCTTAAAAGTACTTTCCAGAATATGGCTTGGGGAGACTTCATTTCAGCATCAAATATACTAATAGGATTGGCAGACAGAAAAAATTTTAAGGATTTTTACAGACCACCTTGAATATGTCATGACCTTGTTCAGAGCTTTAAGGACTCAACAAAAATTGGAAGTACCTGATATCTCAGGAAAACATGCCAAAAAAATCCCTTTTTCCTACTGTTTTTGAGTTGCATATACAAGGTGCACCAGAACAATCATGGAGAAAAAGAAGTTAATTTGAATTGATTCAACTAGGCATACTTCACATGTTTTTATCTTCCCACCCAAGGCGACCTCAACTAATCTAATATATGCACATAATGATTCTTCATTTGTTTAACAAGTCTTTTATGCAAGAAGAACATGAATTTGAAACGCTAACCTAATCTCCAGCATCAACAAGAGTTATGTCAGGCTGTCTGTATGCAAGACCAAACTGTTGGCTGTTGTTTCTTCAGCAGCCAAACCATTTTTGAGAGTGACTGCTTTCTGCAGTGAATCTCCAGCGGTTTTTCTCCATGTTTCATGTATTTTGCGCTGAACTTAAACACAGATCTTGAAGTAGTCTTTGTCTCCACATAAGCATTCTGTAGGCAAAACCTTGCATGCCTTTGTGTTGCTGAAAGTAATTATTACCAGTCTGTCATCGACCAGCCCATTTCCTAAGTGCAAAAGACTGTTTCTGCTTTCCCCCCCATTGATGTTATTCAGATAGGAAATATTTCAAATTAATTTGTAATGGTATGTATTACTCTGAGCTGCATCATTAATAATAATAATAATAATAATAATAATAATAATAATAATAATAATAATAATAATAATAATAACCCAATAATGTAGCTGTATTATTATGATACTCTCTATTGCACTGAGCTAAATGTGGGCCTCTCTAGCTTCTTTGCACCAGCCCAGTGGTACAAAGATGCTGTAAAGCTGATCTGGTCCAGAAGGGCAGAAGGCTCTGGAGGAGGGGATATCTCAACAATCCACATGGATGTAAACCACTTGACCAAGGAGCAGTAGGGACATGACTACGCTGGTTGTATAGACTGTGATAGCGGTATACAAACTCTGTCTGTTAGGCTTAAAAAAAGTATGATGCAAACTAAAGATTTCATTAAATTTTAAAAAGCTTAAAAGAAGAGACTCTTAAAAACTATTTGAAGGTGGTAACTAAACTATTGGAGTGGACAGGCCAGAAACAGGGCCGTGGCAGCTGTCTTTGCAGAGAGTCACAAGCATGCTCACATTTCTCCTGTTGCATGAGAAGTGGAAGGGAAGGTTGTCCTGGCTCCTGTCCAAGGTGCTGTTACACTTTGTACAAGGGAGCTGGAGTCTCTCTGAGGTTAATCTGGTGAAAGTTTTATTTGGTTTACAACCTACAAGTGGCCCGTGGGCAGCCAGTTGAGGGGTCCATTTCAAGACTTTCTATTAATCCTTGAATGCTAAGAACTTGGTGACTATCTCAGCTGAATTCTCACTCTTCTCCACTGCTTTTTCTCATTCTAAGCAAATCCCAGTTGAGTGGACCAGTACACCGCAGGTCTTCAAATCTGAAGTCTATTTTAAAGCTTTGTTGGATTGAAGATAAAGACAAAGCTGAGCTTTCCCTAAAAAACTAGACAGACATAAAGTGTATTCTTACTGTTGTAAATCTGATTTATCATCTACTATTACCAACAAAACAACACTTCATAAACAGATACTTTATGATACAAATCCTGCACTGAGGAGTCAGAAGGGGTATACTAGTGGGTGTCAGTATTATAATGAGCATAATTAATTTGGGTATATATCAAGAGCAGTATTGTGCTAAATGTTCACAAAAAAACTCTGAACCATCATATTCTATTAGTCTTTTCATTGCAGAGTTGTAAAATAAAAGGCCACCCAAAGCCGACTTCTGTCTTTGCTTACAACCTTGCTCATTGTCATCCAAAATTTAATACACTTGATGTTTTAGATGCTGAAATTTCAATGTAATCTAAATACTAGTATTCAGATTTTCATGAGTTTGCAGTTGAGATTCTTTCCTCACAATCTGTTAATTTTTAGATTCTCTAGTGGGTTTGAATGAAAGTGTGGAAGCAGTACCTTAAAAGATTGCATTTATGAATTTTGGTATTGCATTATATATTTTGGTATTACTAAGTCACTCTCAAGTATAGAAATCTCATCACATATACACCTATGTCTGGATAATGGAAATGTTTGTTCTGCTTCTTCAAATAGGTAGACTGACACCTTAGCAAAAAGTATAATAACAGCTAAGATCAAGACTTTGAAAAGCTCCATTTGATTGTTACTTTTCATGCTGTTAAAATTACATTTAATCAATTGCTTTGGTGTTTATTTGGTTGTGCCAAAAAAATAATCCTGGAGATACTGATAATCTACTTATTTGGGAAAATATGTGTTTTACAAAATGTACCTTGCAGAAATAAGCCCCTTATGAAGTCTTGAAATATTCAGTACAGAGAAACGCCCAAATCCTGTAGAAATCACTGAAAAAAATACTGTAAATTTCAATAGGCTTTTGGTTGGTTAGGGAGTCGTGGTGGTAAATACTTTATATCACCATAAGAGCTCTGCTTCTATTCTTTGTAAGAACAGCATGATTAGAAGTACAAAGATTGCAGAGTACATCAAGCAAAACCCTTCACTAATGGTCTGTAGAGGCCATTAAACAAAGTGAGTCCAAGAACTTTTAAACTTAAACTGACAATGAAAAGTAGATAGCAAAACTGAAAAGTATGTATCATTTCAGTGGGATAAGGCCCATTCCCAGTGAAGAAACTTCATTATATTTATTCTACTCTATTTATTCAGAGCATTTTTCTGTCCATCCTCTGTCAGGCTAACCTGAAAGTAATTTGTGTATTGGTTTGGGTTTTTTTACTGTGTCAAGCATTCCCTGTAAATCATAATGGCTTTAATTACTGATAACAAAGCATAGGCATTATTATCTGACAATGCACCCTCCACACAGACCTGTCCCAGAATCACATGTGATGGCCGCAGCACTAAGCAGCATTCCCAAGTGTGCTTTCTTGTCCAGCCATAAAGATAAGGCAGGCAATCATCTAAGGTCTGAGCAGGGATCAGCAGCGTGCGTGAGGGCACAGAATCTTTGTCACCTTTCCCTGTCTGTCCAGAGCTGAGAGCCACTGCCCCTCTGTTGCTGTCCCTGCCTGAGCAGATCGGGTGGGAGCAAGCTGGATATGTCTGCTCACAACAAAATCAAACCTTCAGGTTAGCTGTGGACACACCTTCAGCTATCCCTGGTTATGTCAGACCTTTGGAGAGGCATTCATTTTGATAAACGACAGGGCTTAGTACTGGATAATAGTAAAAGCAAAATAAAAATGTTGCTGCTTTCATTCTCATCTGCAAGATTCTCCAGCAAATTGCCCAAGAAATATTTTCTCCTTCCAGCAAACGGTTTTTAGAGCTGTAGCTTTTATTGTGTACCTCTCCCACACTGCAATCCTGTACATTTTTTCCAGTTTCCAGAGGAGAGAGTTGTGGATGCTTGCAGCATCTACCTCCTACTGTGTTAGTGTTACAAACTTGTTAGATAAATGGAAAAGATTTTACAGGACTTTCAGAATATGGAGTTTATTTACAACTTGAAAGTATCATATTCAGATCATACTTTCTCAAAGCAGCATCAAGACAGAGTTTAGATCTACTTGAAAATAGGTTTTTAAAAACCACCCTAAATTGACATTAGGGTTGTTGGTGGCTTCTCATGCACAGTGCTAAAAATGAGAGAACAAATCCAGTGCCAATGGCTTCAAATGTTCATCATAAAAACTTTCTAGGTCCATTCCACATGAAGTCTGCATTTCTGCACACCCTACTAAAGAAAGTTCCAAATGCGTGTTCCCTACAAAATCCTTTCATTGGGGTTTTTTCCAACTGACTCATGTTCTGAAGAGATCTAACTCAGAGAGATAAAACCCGTGAAATAGTGTATTTTACATTTTGTCTTCCCTAGCAGGTTACCTGACAGGTCTTTTGAAATGAGCTCTTTCTCTTGAAAAGCACTCTGTAAATTGTAAAATGTTTGATCAAACACTCTGCTTATTAGTTTTGCAGAAACAGAAGGAAGTTTCATCAAAAGAGCAGGCCATCTGACTCCCCAAAATCCAAGCAGCCACAGGGCCCAGCAACCTCAGTAGCAATCAGGGCGTCAGGGCAGCATGTCCAGGAACATTACTTAAATGGAAACATTTTTTTGTACCACTGCAAAAGTACAGCATCACACATTGAAAGTGGGTCTCAAGTGCTGCTCACTTGGAATGACATCATTGCTACTCCACAACCTACAAAGGAATTCTCTATTTCTACAGAACATGGTTGTGATTTTTGGCATGTCATCAGCAGGTACAGAAAATCTATCCATGTAGTACAGTAGCTGAACTGTAAACATACTGTTTTTTCAGCTTCTCAGTTCTTTATCATCTGTAATATTGTTTCTTCTGTGTGTTTGTTCTCCTTCTGCACAAGTTAAATTAATCTTTTCTTCCTTATACCCTTTATCTGATGTCTCACTGAACTGCCAACATGTAGGTGAATCATAGCGAGGTGATTTGGTTAAAAGTAGAAAACGTGATCTTTGACAGTATCTAGCACATTATTTTACACAAGTTTCTTGTAGATGATGCAGTGAATTCAGTTTTATTTTACAATGTCAGTTGTGGTCATTCACATGCTCTGCCAATTTTTTTTTTCTAGGTACACGAAAATGAAGACTGCCACCAACATCTATATTTTCAATCTTGCATTGGCAGATGCCCTAGCAACAAGTACTCTGCCATTCCAGAGTGTGAATTACTTGATGGGAACATGGCCATTCGGCACCATCCTTTGTAAGATTGTTATATCCATAGACTACTACAATATGTTCACCAGTATCTTCACGCTCTGCACCATGAGTGTGGATCGCTACGTGGCTGTGTGCCACCCAGTTAAGGCCCTTGATTTCCGTACCCCCAGAAATGCCAAAATTGTCAATGTCTGCAACTGGATTCTTTCCTCTGCCATTGGCCTGCCAGTTATGTTCATGGCAACTACTAAATACAGGCATGGTAAGTCTGGTTTTCACTCCTAAATTGAGTATTCAACATTTAAACTCCTTTCTGCATTGCTTCACTGTAGCGTAGAGGCATTGAATTAACTTCTGACCTCCAAACTGTGTAAAGCAAGTGTCAGTGCAAATGAGCCCCTACAGCAATTTAGCACCTGGCTGTAGCTGACTGGACAAGCAGTGCATGTGATCTGTCTTTTACAGCAAGCAGCCCCGGCTCCTTCTGTAGGTCCATGCAAATCTTGCTGTCCCCCACAGTTACTGTAGTGTTTGGAAAAGCATCTGTGCCTGCCTGCCTTCTGCTGTGGGGCAGTTCTGCATTGCCCTACAGCACAGGACCCTGCACTTCACCCAGGGTACTCCCACTGGGAAGCTGGCGGTCACAGATATGTTACACCCTGTCTGGCAGGACGTGATACAGAGCAGAGAGCACATTCTGGATCACTGGTGCTCCAAGACCTTCCATAAAGGGACGGTGACAGCATGTCGACAAAAATCCAGACCCTTCACAATGCATAGTTAACAGGTGGTGTGTCATTCTCTTCCCCGTTGCCCTGAAATGCCCAAACTTTCAGCATATATGGCAGCTTAACAATCTTTCTTTTCACCATATTTTATACTGAAAGTGAAAATGAGTCAAAGTTTACGCATTTGTGACAATTCAGCTCTTTTCCTTGTTTAGTGTACATTAAATTCCAAGCCATAATATGCAAAGAGAACATGTTAATTTGGTTTTCCTAACTCATGCTTCATGCATACGTCGCAGTAGTCTGTCCTACCAATGTTTGTGCAAATGACAGGTCACAGATTGCTTCATTTCACATGTTTACTTAGGTATAAAGTCTTCATATATTTGCTTGTGATATTTAATTAAAGAATTTTAAAGAAAAGCAAATGAAAAACTGACATGCATGTTCTTCTCTGCTGTTTCCTTTTCCCCAGGCTCAATTGACTGCACACTCACATTCTCCCACCCTGCTTGGTACTGGGAGAACCTCCTGAAGATCTGTGTGTTCATCTTTGCCTTTATCATGCCAGTCCTGATCATAACCGTGTGTTATGGGCTGATGATCTTACGCCTGAAGAGTGTTCGCATGTTGTCCGGCTCCAAAGAGAAGGATAGGAACCTGCGGAGAATCACAAGGATGGTTCTTGTAGTGGTGGCAGTGTTTATTGTCTGCTGGACTCCCATCCACATTTATGTTATCATTAAAGCCCTGGTCAACATCCCAGAAACTACTTTCCAGACTGTCTCCTGGCACTTCTGTATTGCTCTAGGGTATACAAATAGCTGCCTTAATCCAGTCCTTTATGCGTTTCTAGATGAGAATTTCAAAAGGTGTTTCAGAGAGTTCTGCATCCCCACTTCCTCAGCCATTGAGCAGCAAAACTCCACCCGAGTCCGACAAAACACTCGTGACCATGCTTCCACTGCCAACACTGTGGATAGGACTAACCATCAGGTATGACTAGCAGTGGAGATGTCATCTCTGGATCCAGGCCACCCGCTTGGAGATGACATGTGTTCTGAAGTTACCACTTACACTGATTTGTAGCTGTTGGAAGGTCTGAACACCTTCAAGGTTATATTTGAAACTAGTGTATGCGTACATAGAGACCACAGTCCTGCAGCTCTCTGCCCTGCTTGATGCTCAGAAGCTGAGGGTTCTAAAGGGTACCTTGAGTGACTGGGTCCAGCATGCATGCATGTACAAAGCACATGAAACAGCATTTCACTTGCAGGATGTTTACAGCAGGCTGAAAATTAATCACAGATTTCTCTGTTCATACTCCTTGTCTGCTGGTGGAGACAGGAGTGGGACAGAATTCAGATCTCTCTCCTTCTCCCATTGCAACAGTGAATAAAAAGATAAACAACTGTGCTTGTTCACTTTTAATTGAGGTACAAAGAAAGCCTACCTGGCCTTGTTTGTCCTGAAAGTCATGCAAGAGCTAGACCAAGGCCTGTCTACATGCAGTTCTTGCATCAGATAATTATGTGGTGAATAAGATGGGGTTAGATATGTACATATATATATATAAAAAAATATATATACACGTCTTAAAGAATAATGTGCCATTTTGCCATTTCGGGTATACCAAGAAAATATCTTTCCCATGTAGAAAAAGTCTTTAAGAATTAGGGATTTTATGACATACCAGATAACAAAAGAAAGAGTTGTTTTGGTTTTTTTATTCAGCCTATTTTTGCATAGTTTTTGCAAAGAAGCTCTTTTGTACATGTTCAATATCCATGGTCCTGTGATTAGTCTTGAGAATTTCCAAGCCCATCTCTCAGCAAAACATGAAAGGAAATCTTAACATTCATGAAAGTAATTCAAGCACATCACAAGCACTAGAAGAAGTTTGAGTTGTCTCTGTAATTCCTCAAAAATAAGAACAAACGGCATAAGCCTGGTTCAATTCTTGCCATATCACCTTTCAGCAATATACTTAGGTTGCTCATGCACCAATTTCCCCCTGCTGCCACTTCAGCCACAAGCTGGCTGCCTCCTCAAGGTGCAGAACTCAGTGGCTTCTTGTGAAAGCAGCTACCCACCTGCCACTCAGCTGCTGCCACATAGCCCAAATCAGAGTATTCCCATCTCCAAGCAGACTAAATAGTAATTGCACCAGAAAAGAGGAGGGAACAGTCTAAAGGGAGAAGGGCTAAAGTAAGAAGCTTTATTAAGCATCAGCAATTGGTATTGTTCACCAGTGTCTGATTCATACATGCCAAACTGTGGCCTGTGAAATCGGCACCTGGCTCAGTCTGTTGATGAAGCAGAATTGCCAAACTTGGCATAGGTGCACACATATATGTATGTATGTATGTATGTATATATGTGTAGTATTTACTAGGTGTAGCAAATTACTAGATTCATCTGTTAATAATGCATTTGTAACCATCAATGGAGTCAACTTTGTGCATGTGTCCGACAACAAGATTGTATCTCTGTCTAGTACAATTCCAGCTTTTTAGAGTGCAGTGTGTATGCACCCATTTTCTACATTTAGTTATATATCTTTATATTATTTCTAGGAGAGCTGTAGCCTTCTAAACTTCTACCCATAGAAAAGATTAATGTGGTACTGCCTAGAGGCTGACTGAAATAAAGTCTATTTCCCTGAGCACTGAGCAAGCGCAGAATAGAAGATGATGTTTCCCAGAGAGATGTTTCAGCCCACACCAACAAGAGAGACAGCCTGCTGGAGCAGGGATGGACCAAGCAGGTGAAGTGATCTTGAGAGTGGCAGTAGGGAGGAAGCTAGTCCTGTAGTTGGGTTCTTTGCTGGTTAGGGCTTGTTTTTTTCCTTTAGGGAATAGTGATGAAATAAATAAGTTATGAAGAAATAAAGCATATGGAAAGAGAAGGGAAGTGAAGGACACTGAAGGGAAAGGGAGGTGAGAGGAAGAATATTGAGGAGAAAGGGAAACAAGGAATGAGGTCCAAGTGAAGCAGTAAGGACGGAAACTGAAGCAATGAGCCAACCTGCATGGAACAAAAAAGGTGTATGCAGAGCTGGAAGAAATTGTTTGACTTTGTTAGCTCTTCCTAGCATCTAACCATCTGTTTTCCCCAGAGCCAGGGAGAAGAAGACAATACTTGGTAGCTCAGGTCCTCAGAGGTGGGTCTTTGCATGTTCAGGTATTTGAAAGACTCTGGAGTGGCCAACTCCGCTTCACTCACCACCATCCCTGTAGTCCTTGCTTTGGCAGCTGCTGATGCTGCCATTAGTTTATTTCTGCCAGATGTGCTCCCCGGGTGCTGACCTGGGCCTTCTCCCTGGAGTTCAGCTCAGGAGCTGTTTGGTGCAGTCTTTCTCACTCTCCACAATGTCTGTAGAATACATTCACAGCAAGCCCTGTTCAAAGCTTAATATTAAACTTAATTTATCCTTTTTCTGTAAGAGACATTTTTTGATGTCTGCTTTTATCAGAATGAGAGACAAGATTGTTGAACTAATTACACTAAAAAGGTTCTCTGGAACAGTAACTACAAGTGTAATACCTAATATTTTTATATTATCATTTTAAACAGAAAAAGTCCTAGAGTAAATGTAGCTTTAGCTCTCAGAAAAGAAAAAAGAAACTAAACCCTCAGACAAACCAGTATTTGCTCAGACAGTGAGATTCTGTAAATTCTATAGACAGGGTATTCTTTTCACAGGTAAGTGCTTTCTGTACAAGAAGGTCTAGCTTGTGTATCTATTCATTGAACTATACTGACAAGTTCTTTCTTGTCAAGGCCTTGGAGAGCATTTGGTACAAATTCTAATTGCAAGGCTGTGTAGTACTTGGCACACTTCACATAATTTTCTAAGAAGCAGATGTTCTACAAGTTGCTTTTCTGCCAAGTGAGAATTCTTTTCTCCTGCTAAAGTTAATGAGAACTCCAAGGCTCCATCACATAAGCCCTAACACTCTTAAAGCATTTAAAAGCATTTAAAATTAACACTCCTAAGCATTTAAGTTATTGGAAGGAACAATAGTGTCTTCTATCAGTTCAAAAGTACCAACAGGAAACATCATAAACATTCATATTATTCTGAGTTAATATATTGGCCTTTGGCATACTCTGCGGCTCCTTGGCATTACCAAAAGGTCTAGATTTAAAGTGCTTGGTTATTGTTTTATCAGCATTTACAGAAAGTGGAAGAGCAAAATAAGTTCAAAACTGCAGAAATGCAACATCTTGCGAATGCACAGAGCAGCATCTGACCCCTAACACTGATGGTGCAAGCATTTGAAGGAATTGTAAATGCTCAGGGGAGAAACACAGTCCTGAGGGAGAAAAGACAATGGCTAATCAGGCGTGCAGAAACGGGAAGAGTTCTAAGACTGAGATGTTTCACATCTGTGGGGGATGTATCTTGTGTTGCACTAAACTAACTCCTGCAGTAAAATCTGTTCCAGACTGAGCTTAAAGGCCTGGCTCACGTTAGTTTTTAGGAGGGTTTCTGCAATCTTTTAAGTGCATTTGCATGGAGAAGGAGTGATGTAATTCTGGGAGAAAAACGCTTGAAAAGCAAAACTGCTTTCTTTGGTCTTTCCTCTGTGTGACCGAGTATTGGCAGGGGAGGGGAATAAAGGGCCGAATACCAGCTTTTGCAAATGGCTGAGGGTTTTTGATGTCATTGACATTAACCGATTCATATCAAATATCTCAGCAAGTATATTGAATAGCTGTTACTTCAGATGCTCAGAGACTCTGCATCAATTTATCTCTGAGAGTAAAAGGAGTTTTAATTTTTTTAAATGTAAAATCAATTGATAGGTTTTTTCCCCTGAAAACTGTGTTTTCCAAATATATTGTTTTTGGTAGTATCTATGTGTTAATAACTAAAAATCCTAAATAATTAGAAAACTGGATTATTAATAATTATAGAAATACGAAAAATTTAATTTGTTTCGGTGGATTAGTTTCTTTGTGACCCATTTTTATACCTGCTTTTATAGCAGCTTCACCTGAATGTATCCAAGCAACTAAGCAAATTATGTATAGGCACATCTTCAGGACTATTTAGTCATCCTATGTGTAACTCTTCTTTTCAATTTTAGCTTCTGGTGCTTTCTCCTCAACCACTGAAATGTCTAAATGCCCTAATGGAAGCTGTAAATCCTCCTCATATGCTGAAAATGAGGCTTCAGATATGTTCAGTTACAAAAGGCTCAGCCCTGAAAGCTTTGTCATTACTGCCCGGATTGGCAGCCACATGTAGAAATAAAAAGGATATTGGATTCAAGAAAAAGTTTTTAAGTTCAAACAAGGAAAAATTGTAAGCTAGTTTCACTTTGATTAAATAAACAAAGGAAGTGTTTTCTTCCTAATTTTCCTAGTGCTATATGACTGAACAAATATGGGGAATGGTGGGGAGTCCTGTTGCAGAAACATGAAAAGAAATGGGCAGCTTCTGTTACTCCAAACTTCGGCAGATTCACGTCTGCCTGTATTAACAGAGAATGGCCTTTCTGTGTATTTTTAGAAAATGGATGTATCTCCTTTGTAAATTATACTGTATTTCAATAATAATTTTAAAGTACTGGTTTCTTAAAAAGCCCATTTCTGGTGAGATAGTGACATCTGTGAAACACTTGTCTAAGTTCAATAGATCCTAAAACTTTGGCTTTGTTTTGTTGCTGATATGCATTGACATGGGCTCTTTGTGAATCTCCAGGCTTCACCTCTGTCTCTGCTTTCCATTCTGTAAACCTTTGGTTTGCAGTGTCTCCCACCCAGCTCTCAACAGGTTCTGGTACAAAATTTGCTGGGCTGGGCAAAAAGGGGTTGCAGACTTTCAGGATGTGCTGTGCAGTAAGCAGGTTTTGTTGATGGAAACATCTGTAGTGCTACGGTGCCTGCAGGCGAGTAGAGCTCAGCATGGATACTGTGGACACGCAGGGCTGAGAGGCTGTTGGGTTTGTTTGCTGATGTAAGTCCACCTCACACAGAATTTAAACTAGACTTTAACTGAAAATCCAAAAGTTAGACAACGTCCTGATATGAGCACAGAATGTATTCAACTAAAATAGTAATTCCTCTGTAACTGCAACAGAAGGAATACAGAAAGGGAATGAAATTTTTCTATACTTGTGAAATTCATAGAGAGTTCCTAGGAAGAGAACAACTGGCTTGATAGGAAATATATTCTAATTCTAATTCAAATTTCAGACCTACTAATGTTTCTTTGTCTTTGTGATTGTTTCCTCTGCCTTTGTTGCTTCATGGCAAAAGCATAGTCTTGCCTTACTCTGGGCTATGTGTTTAGCTTTATACAGCAGAACAGTAGCTGCAAATGAGAAATAGATTCCTCCTAAAAAAAACCAACACACAAGTAAACACAAACTTACGGGTGGGAAGATACCAAGCAATTGTTCATTGTATTTGCAATTTCTTTCCTTTCAGTTGGAACTTCAAGAAGCTGAAACTACTCCACTGCCGTGACAGGGTCTCCTGCTGCATGGCTCTCAGAGCAATTGCCACTGCCACAAGTGTGCTAGTGGGAACATGTAGGATATGCTTTCCCTCAAAAAAATACCACAGAGGAAAGTGCCTGCTTTTCCAGTCTGTCAAAAATTGCTTCTGCAGCACATCTACATTGCACATAGCAGAAGCATGAAATGTAACAGCAAGCAGAGCCAGGAGATGTGGGAGCCTTCCAGGCTCGAGAGTTCAAAGCAGTCATGTTTACCAGGAGTACATGCATTAGTCTGAAACAAAGCTACTGTGCCTGTAGCAACCTGACATGCTCTTGGTGAGTTACAGTGGTGTTAAAACAGGTTGGAAACAAAAATTCAAAGGCTAGACACCTATAGTTTGAAAAATAAGGTGAGCTTTTGAGGATGGAAAATAATGGGATGTGAAGTTGTAATACTGTTGGGTACGCTCTATTTACTCGAAAAATTTATTTGTAGAGGTGTTTCTGTGCAGGTTATTTGCGTGCTGAAGTCTCACGAGGTCATCTAGAATAACACATTTGTAGTTCAAGAGGTCTTCTCTTGCAAGGATTGCATGTTCTGCAGTTTCAAAGGAAAAACATTTTTATCAGTGATCCCTTAACAAAAAAAAACCCCTAAAACTCCAAGCTTCACCTTCCGCTTCTATTTCACATATAGAAAAAAGACTTTAAAATCAAAACAATGAGCTATCACTTTTTCTAAAAGAGATGAGTAAATGAAAGTATTCCACAGTTACTGATTGTCAAATGATCCCCAAAACAGCATATATTAACATAAATTTCTTTGTGAATAAAAATGTAGCTATAAGCCTGTCAGAGCTTGCACAGGCTGATGATGTCTTCTCTTTCAAGTAGTTTCTCAAATTTCAGCTGCTTTGTCAGCAGCATTTTCAATTTGTAGGTAAATGACAGCCCCTATACGAAGCACTTGGAGCAGTTAATGCATTAGATCTTTTTTTAAAAAAGAAATTTTAAAAAAACTTGGTATATATTTTTTCTTAACCAAACCCATAATATGTTTGCTTTTCTAATAAAGATAATACAGCCTCCATCTGCATTTTGCATTAGCTGCTAAAACAAATTAAGATTTCAGGAAGAAACATTGTACTGCAGCAAATGCCTTCTTAGCTGTTTTCTAGTATGAAAAATAGAAATATCCATGTAGATAATTTGTGGTGCAATGGTATTTTCTAGACATTGTTTTACTTGCTTTGTAAATAAATCATCAGTAGTTAACTGGGGGGAAATGTACTTGATGAATTTAAGTGTATTCTAAAATACAACTATATGGAACAGGGGTTGTTTTTGTCTTTTTCTTTCTGCAGCCAAAATGTATTTCTTATTTTCATTGTTAAAGTCTGTGTAACAATAAGGTTATAATGTGAAATTGTTTGTTTCTGCCATAGACTGCATAATAAAGATTGAAGACCAAATCCTTGCAAGTTGTAAATTAAAGGATTATTTGAGTTTCATCACTGTGTTGCAGCTAAATATGTAGCCTATATATCAGCAGAATATGAAGCTAGATACAACAGAAGTGCCTTATTTTTTTTCTCTTCCTGTTGAGAATTCCACTCTGTTGTCATACGGATTTATGTTTAATTTTGTGTTAGTTTAGCTGTATCACCTCATAGTCATCATTAAAGTTTAAACCAGAGTCATCACCATTCTAAGAGGTTTTGCATCTAATTTTTAAACAGCATAGGACCGGCACTTGGAAGAAGTTGATACATTGTTTTGCACCACACAGCAGTATTATTTAAATAACAAAACCAACATGGAATACACTAGATGTAAATGGATTAACATGCTATGACATCATTACCTGATGGGTTCAGAGTAGTCTGACATGCTCACATACAACAATCTCAAAGAATTTTAAAATATTGAATGAATATTTGAAAAGTCTTAATTGATAGACCAAAAACATGTTTAAGTAAACTTAATACCATAGTTTTGTGAATAGTCAAAAGTTCAACTTTCACAAAATTTGCATAATTAATTGAAGTCATTATTTCTTCTCTACTTTGGGTACTGTGACTTGCCAGCAGACAGCCAAATAATTTTAAGGATATTTTCTGTTTCTGCAGTTCAACAATTGAGAAACCCGACTGTAAATATGTTTAGCAGTAATAATGCTGTAGCCTTGATGGTTTAAGGATATGAGGAGGTAAATTTTATTAGCAGGGCACTAGCAAAAAGTAAGAAAAATGTCTTTTTTCTTTTTCCAGAAGACTTGAGTGTTCTTTGGTTGTGCTTTGCAGTAAGTAGCATATTATTACACAAATTCTGTACCTGCATTGTAAACTTTTAATAAAAATGTCTGTGTTTCTTGTATATTTGCACTCAACCCCACTGTCCATGTTTGTGATGAAAACATTAAATAGCACCAATCCCAGTACAGACCCCTGAGAGACACCATTTGTCACCGTTGTCCGTCTGGACGTTGAGCCTTAGACCACTGCTTTTGGATATGACTGTCCAACCAGTTTCTCATCTGCTGAACAGTCCACCCATCAAACCCATATGTGTCCAGTTTACAGAGAAGGATACTGGAGGAGACCATATCAGATGCCTTACCTATGTCCAGATAGATGACATCCAAGGCCCTTCTCTCATCCGGTGATGTGGTCACTCCATCATAGAAGGCCAAAAGGTTGGTCAGGCAGGATTTGACCTTGTTGAAGCCATACAGGCTGTCCCAAATCACCTCCCTGTCCTGCATGTGCCTTTGATGCCTTAGGTTTTAACTCCTGTATTTTTCAAATTCTGCATTCCTAGTGTGTAACTCTGAACTGCCTTGCAGCCTGTTGGCTGCTGCTCTCTCATGCTAAGACAGACATAACAAAGCCTCTCCAGGCTTGCTCTTCAGGGACACCCAGACCATTCTAGGCTCAAAATGTGTAACTCAGCACCTTGAGAAGAGGGGCAAGCTGAGGGAAGTTACATCATTAGCTAAAGTTTAATTGGCGAATTTATGCTGATATGCAAATGGACCAAACCTATAACAGTGTGAAGAACTCGTGACTCGTAGTCCATACTGGGTGTAGCCTTTGGCCTGCCCAGGGTGTACTTCTGAAGGCCTTTCAAGTAAATATCCACCTTTATTCCCTCACTCCTTTCTAGTCTCTGTTTCCAGGTTGGCCTCTTAAGGCATCACCTTGACATAGCTTCTAGGAGTTCCGTGATGTTCCCAGACGTAGAGGTGAGGCTGATGTGGCGGTAATTCCCAGGAGCCTCCTTTCTACCCATTTTAAAGACTGGTACAACGTTTCCCTTTTTCCAGTCACCTGGGACTAGACCTGACTGCCATGACTTTTCAAATATGACGGAGAATATCTTGGCAACTACATCAGCCAATTCCCTATTTACTTTCAGGAGCCTCTGTGTAAGGGAAGAAAATTGAAGAGATTCCCTACTTAAGTGTCCCCTCGACAAGAGGTGCTCCATCCTGGAACTGATATTTTCCACTGCAGACACAGACTCCATGAACCCAAGTCTCTTTGTGTGAGTTTGTCTCTCTTGAAGCTGGAATGCAGCTGAGTGTAATTGCAGATGCTTTAGCAGAAGAAATACTCAGCTTAGCTGGCTTTGAGCTGACTTGTGCCGATTCACTCCGGCAACAAAGGGAGGGGAGAGAGCAACAGCTGAACTCCCTGTCTTTTTGGCTTTATTGTTATTAAAGTCAAGGCAGCATGAGTGGGCTTACCTGTGCTACAGGCATCTGACTCTCATTTTGAATAATGGGAAGAAACCTTAGAAATCTACATCATGCCCTTCCGTATCTCCAAATTAATAAAAAAATAGGGCACTTACAGCAGATGGTGTCATGGGCAAAACAGTCTCAGCCAATTCTTGCTAATTAACACAAAGTTTTCATAAGGATTCAGGTAGTCAGGAAAAGCTCTGGAAATCAAGTGTGCCAACTGCAGTGGTGAAAATAATACTTTGGTGGCCTCCAGTGGGTGGCTGCCCCAGTGTGGGTTGCCAGCAGACACAGTCCTCTGGGGGATGTCCCTACCCTTGCTACTTATTTTTCACTGGTTTTGGTGTGTTGGAGGTTTTTTGATCAAAAATATTTTCTATATAAGGTCAGTGTTTTGCCGAATTTACAAAAAAAAGTTTAGCTCTGATTTTCCAAAGATCATTCAGTAATCTTTTTTTCAGTGACCTACTTCTGATTTACTTGATTTTCTCAGAAACGTTTTTAAGATCATGTTCTCTTGAAAGCCTTTTTGTACAAACAAACTGAAAGACGTTCTTTCAGTTTTTGCTTTGTATCAAACATTTTCTTCAATGTGTAGGGTCAAAGTGATAACTTTTGTGTCAGGATTGTTAACTGCTTGGAAAATATATCATCTAGGAATTGCCAGTACTGAAATCTCCAAACCAGGTGATAAGATCAACAGTTTACTTTCTACTGGTATCCAGTTCCTAATTTGACCAGCTGCTGTTTCTCGTGATCTTTTTAAAGTTTTCTCTTGATTAGTGCTTCCATGTACTACATTTTGTCAAATAAAGTGAAGGCAAAAGTGGTTGAACTTTCATATATTTTTACTTGACACGGAATCATATTCTTCTCCTTTTCTTTTTCCACAACAGATTTCTAACAACTAGTTATTTTCTTTTGAATTTTTCAGAGAGGCAATGTATTTGTGAATAAGGTGCAGTTTAGTTCAGGATAATCTGAATTCTCTCTCATTGCTCACCAATTCTACGAATTTACCTATTCAGCCTCTTATATTAAATGTTTTCTTGGTTTACTCAATAGTGCAGAAATGATACAGGCTGTTCAAATTTAATTGCTTTTTTTTTGTATTCTTTCATTGGGATATTTTCTTGTATCTGATGTTCCAGAGAACAGAAGACAAAAGAACAGGGAACAGGCAGGCTCCAGGCATACACTGTTCACATGTAAATGATGCATCACGTTGTTTCTGCACATCAATTTACTGTCACTGTCTCTTTCTGTAAATATCTATTTTATTTTTCTCTTGTAATGCTGTCAGTAGGCAGCATCAGAAGAACTCATTCTTCCCAGAATCCTGTACATTAAGTCAGAGGGATAAATACAACCTGGTAGATACAAATGCGATAAGGGGTCTGGTGATGAAGGGAGACAAAGTTTCTTGCTCTGAAGGATTTACGAATCAAGATTGCTTCCATGTATCATAATGCAATTAGATAAAAACAGAGAATGGTAGCATCATAACACTAACTAACACAAAAGCTATTATACAATGTTTATGAGACTTTTATTTTCAAGAGAGTATCAGACCACATCAAAGTATCCACTTATGATGGATCAGAATTTTGTGTATTGACATTAATTCTTAGTAATGGAGATGAATAACATCACCGGGTAAAATCTGAACAGAAGGCCTCCCATTGGTGTTGCTAATAACTATAACCTCCCCCTGTGCTGATGGTCTCTGGCTTAATGCAGTTCATTATGGAGCAACAGAAGACTAATTTTTTTTAAGCTTTTGATAGAGCATTTATGTTGCCCTTTATAATGCCATCATCATCTCTGCAATTTGGAAGTTGAATGTGGGATAATTGTAAAAAAGCTTTTCTTCTCTCCCAAGAAAACCATGCACTAGATGTGGTGGAGAAACGCCGTGCTCATTGTGTGAAGGTAGAAGTAGCAGTGGAATCACACCGGTACTTGTGGTTGTGCACACTACCTGTGCTTCTGTCTGTTGGTTGAGCTGAAGCAGAACCACAGAATCACTTAGGCTGGAAAAGACCTCTAAGATCATCAAGTCCAACCATCAACCCAGCACTCCCAAGCCCACCACTAAACCATATCTCCAAGGGCCATATCTACACACCTTTTAAATAGCTCCAGGGATCACAACTTAACCTCTTCCCTGGGCAGCCTGTTCCCATGCTTGACAAGCCTTTCCATGATGAAAGTTTTCCTAATATCCAATTTAACCTCTCCTGGAGCAACTTGAGGACATTTCCTCTCATCCCATCTCTTGTTACCTGGGAGAGGAGACCCTCACTGCTTACAACTTCCTTTCAGGCAGTCATAGCAAGCAATAAGGTCTCACATAAGCCTCCTTCCCTCCAGGCTAAATATCCACAAGCTCCCTCAGCCACTCCTCCTAAGACCTGTGCTCCAGAGCCTTCACCAGCTGGAAGCTTTAGTCCCTTTAATAGCAGGAGATCTTCAAACAGTCAGAAAAGGAACTGCAATTGGTAGGAAGTAAAGCAATGGCCAATTCAGGTGGCTCCCCTATGAAAATATATGTACCAGAGATGTTTTAGATGGAAGTATCATGAAAGTGTAATAGGATTTCAGTTTATTGAGTCAGGAATATCCTCCCTCTCCACTTTTCCTAAAGCAAAACATCACATGTTGGGATCACTCGGACTTGGTAAAAGACTAGCAGAATGCTTCTGCAGAAACTCTGAACAGAAGGTTGTAGCATTTGGGCTTGGCTTTCAAATCTCTGTATTGGTAAATTTGCCTGTGAGGGGTGAGCAAAACACCATCTAAAGAAATCCTCACAGTGTTTTGGTTTAATACAGGTCACTAGTTGCAGTCGATTTTAGGTAACAATGGCAAAACTTGAGCAAATCTCCTAAACTAACATATGTCAATAATAAAATACAGCCTAGAAGTGAGAGAGAAGAAGAAATCAAACAGTATAAGCAAATTTATTATGCAGGAAAATTCAGTGAAATCAGTATTACCTATAATGGAGTAAAACTTAGGGCAAATTTTCAATGTCACATAGGTGGTTATCTCCACAGGCTGTCTTACTAAGGTTTCCCCTTTCCACTCCCCCACCCCTTTCTCTTTAACATTACTGCCTCTTGTTTTGTAGCAGCTGTTTTACCTTCTGTCTGGTGTCAGTTCAGTGGAACTACTGCTGCATCTTCTCCAACACAGCAGCAATCCTCTTTCTTGTCCTATTCTTTTGTGGAAATGATTCTTCCTTTTAAGTGCACAGTTTCTAATAATGTATTTGATGGCTGCTGCTGGGCTTTTAGCAGAGATATCAATGAGAGTGTCAAAAGAAGTATTACCTTTTTTTTAAGTTTATGATGAAAAGAACAGTGAAATAAAATGTTTTTTAAAAAGTGTTATGAAAAAATTATTGTGAGTGTTCAATAGTTTACAGGCTTTCTTTAAGGTGTTTTGTTACACCTTAATCTGTGAATCCGTGAGTATGGGCAAATTTATGTGTATTCCAGAAAAGCCTGCTGGATTAGACATGATTAATTGGAGCAATACACAATGAATGTCTCTCTTTCATCTTGATCTATACTACTTTTATATTCCTCACCAATGTAGCACTTAGAAATTTAGCCCGATACTGCAGCTACAAATTTCAAAAAACTTTCACTGAATCAAAGGAAAAAATATATCTCTCTCTTCAGCTAATGCCAAAGGTCAATTTGGTGCAGTGAAATTAATTTGATGCTACATTAAGAACTGAATACAGGTTTGTGTATAGTTATTTTTCTGATCTTTACTGTAAATTCTGACAGACAAAGTAGGAGTACGAAATGGTTGCAAAGGTCCTCACCCAAAGTCATTTTACTGTGAAACTTTGGGAGGCTGCAGAAGGCATAAGATCCCAAAGATAGCCATGTCTAGCTAGGCAGCTGTGCATGTCTCTGTGGCTTCCCTTGAAATACAAACAGAATTTATCACCGTTTCCTACCCAGGACGTAGATAATATATCAGGGAAGGTGTAAACCCACATGGTGGGATTTCGTATCTTCCAAAGCAGCAAAATCATGGGAAGACTGAAGGCTGGAGAAAGTGAATTGTGAACATTGCCAAAAGTGGCATCATGGTTCAGGCCACACTTCAAAGTTCAGGCCCAGGGTGCTGACCTATTGCAGCTGCCTGCTACGTACAAACATGTCATTGGGAACTGAACTGCTGTGGTTTCCCTCATGTCACCTCCCCATCCTGTCTGGACACCAACACAGGGTTTACTATGTCTGGATGCTCTGCTTACCTCGCCAGGTGGCGTCTATGAAACAAATGGAACTTGGGAACAAAGGCAGTTCTGCATCCTGTTTTTTCTCTCCATGGGATCCCCTTGCCTTTTGTCATTAAGCTAGTTCCAGCTGTCAGCTGATGTGCTGTCCAGTCCTGCCTGGGCTGTAGCCCAACCAGGTCACCCTGCCACCCTCCAGAGCAGCCATGCTCTTAAACCAGTCAATACCTTCCTGCATCTGAACTTTATTCCCAGGGGTTACTTCACACACTGATTTTTTGTATGAGCAGCACTGTCACCGAAATTCTGCCTTCATCATTTCTCTGATTCCTTATGGGATAGGCTTCCTTCCTCTCTTTAATGAGCTAAATTCCCACATCCTCTTTTCAAGATATCATTTGTGTCACTGTCTCCAAAGTGCTGAGCTTTGTTTGCTGCCTCAGTCCTGAGACTCTCATCTGCTTCTTCCAAATAGTATCAGCACCATAAGTCATTCTTTTTCTTGTGTTAGAAAACACATTTCAGAAACAACACAGCCACCTGAATTGCCTCAATTTGTCATCAGCAAGATGAACAGAATAAATTGTTTCACAGAAAACAAATTATGCTCATGATGAAATATCACATCTATCTGGGAAGGTGATATGTGTGTTTTACAACAGTATGAAATCTTGCTTGGAGCTCCTCCTGACATTTGGACAGCAAAATTTCCAAATTTCACAGAAAATGACACTACTATCAGAGTCATCTTCATTGCTGCTGTAACATATGAAGTTAAGTGCTATCCAAGGTGAACTGAATTTGCTGTCTGTAAAAAAATAAGATTTAGGAAAATGCACTTTAGAAACAAACATTCTACTTCAGCAACAGGACTGCAGGAGCACAGGCAGGCCGGTCCATTACCAGGACATGGCTGCCCTTGCAAGGGCTGAGGACACTGGAAATGCTTCTGACTTTCAGCTATTTTCCTGTGACACACCATGATAGTGGCTTTGGGGTTTCATCAGACATGTGCAGAGCATTTCACAAAAGACAGAAACACACTATGGTCTTTAAGTGCATTTTCCATAAAAAAAAACTTCTGACATCTGAACCCTTAACTTTTAGGGTGCTCTGCAAAACAGCTTTAACAAATTGCTGGATGAGATGTGTGGATGTTAAATAACCAGCTACTTAAAAACATCCCCACTGAGACATCAGCATGGCCAGTTGTGGTGTTCCACTGATGTCTTGCTGCCCATTTTCCCACAGGCAATAATTACTCCTTTTCCACACCCCCTGATTTACCAGCTCTCCTTTCTTTGTGTCTGCCTTTGCCACCCAGGTGTTCACTCACTCTTCCTCACAGAGCATCTCTGTCCCCACACTGACCTCAGTTTCATTTTACTGCTTCTGTTCCAGGTCTGGAGAGGGTTGGTGACCCAGACAGCATCTCCATTTTCACACCTGCAGTTAATGCTGTCACCTCTCTGCAAAACTTCCTCATATGTTGGCTGAGTCCATCACAAACTTGTACACATGCAGAAAAGGGGTAGGCAAAACCCCAAACCCTTCTGCTGAAGACAGTGAAGCCAAAAAATCGTGATCCTACAGCAAAACCTCTTGGTTTTTGTTTCCCCTCTTACATACAAACCTGTGATTTCCCCCCTTGCTTGCCGTGCTGCCAGCAGCCAGCAGGCTGTGCTGAGGGATCAGTTTTCTCCATCAGGAACAAGCTGAGACCCGTTTGCAGACGCTGTTTTCCCACCGGCAGTACAAGAACTTGTTTGGCTGCCCAAGACTGACAGCACTTTGCCAAGAAGTGGAAAGGGGAAAGATACACGTTTCCCCATCGAAATCACAGAGCAGTTTGTCACTGTACACGGTATCCCATGTGCTGCCAAGGCTTCTGTTAGACAATACGAAACATCCCCTAGTGACAACGAGGATATCTCTTGAGAACAGGAAGATAATACAGGAACTTGCTCACTGACAGTAGGCACTTTCTTCCAGCAATAAGAAAAAGCCACAAGAATAAGAAGAATGACGACTGAGCCATTCCAAAATAAGCAGTGATGAAATAAGGTCAGATGCCAGGAATGGAGCCTTTGCCCTCTTCTGTTGCCAGTGATCATGCTCATCCCAAGCTCACAGGGAATGCCCAAGATCACAGGAAGCCAAATAAAGCCCAGCAGGTTTGTTTAGGCAGACAAAAGACAAATGTCCAAATCATAATGAGCAACTCAACGATACCTTTATAAAACTTTGGAACAGCTTATGTTTTGTACCACCACAAGAGGGTGTAAAGCAAAAGCAAGAGCCAAACAAGAGTCAGCCCAAGCCAGCGAGGTGTGGTGTTACAGCAGGCATAAGGGTAGACAGATGGTGCCCCACTGCCTTTCCTGTCAGCATTTCCACAGCAAGCATGCCAGGAGGGATCCTAAGGAAAGATATCATTGGATGCTCTTTTGTAGAATTTGGCTTTCAGGCCCAGAAACCAAATGTTTGGCCGTGCATTAGGCACTGAAAGCAAGAGCACAGGCTGAGATCACATGAAAACTGTTTCCTCAGGTTGTCTTCACAACTCCTTGTCTAGCAGGTGGGAAAAAGAGACATCACTGCTTGGCGGAAGCAAAGGTACGACTTTGTGGGAAGCTGAGCCAAACTAATGCTTTGCTTCTGAAAGGAAAAAGTCCCCCTTTTCCCTCCCACTTACGCAGCTCTTCTTCCTTCTGCTTCTGCCTACAGAATCCAGCTGCTTCCCTTCTGAGGACTCTGTCAGGCACTGAACCTCTCCATGAGGCAATTTTAGTCATCATCACTGTAGATGAGTATCCAGCTTGCTGTGTCTGTTCCCTGCTGCCTGACTTGGCTGAGCTGACAGAGGTGCCAAATGATGAGCTGACTAGCCCAAGGCAAGCAGTGGGAGCATGAAGGAGGTTGGGAAAAGAGAGGGGACAGAGACAGGGACATTATTCCTTCAACTGAGCTCTGAGGACTAGCTCATTTCCTAGGAAACACACCTTCAGCATACTGCTGCCTGGCTGGCCTATTCAGCTAAACTGAAACCCTTTGGACAAAAATCACAATCTTCTTTTAATTGAAACAGGCTGCTCTGTAAGCTAAAAAAAATCCAGTAACACCTCATACCTGTCAGAAGAGACCAATCTTCCTAAAGGGTGCCTGCAACAACCAGTTAAATAGAGTTAACTAATTTAACAGCAGTTTCAAATATTACATTGCGAACTAGTAGAGGGCATTCCTCAGTCAAACCATTCGTTGACTCTTCGTGGTTCCAGATTATACAATTTAATAATAATATTAGATAATATTAGTCCCACAGGGAAATTGCTTTTTTAAAGAACCAGCAAAAATTTATTTTATTTTATAGCAGTAAACTGAAAAATCTGCAGTGAAAATAAAAAAAAAAAAAGGCTGAGCAAAATATTCTCTCATTTCAGTGTTTAATTGACAAGTGCAAATATAAGGCTCTCATTCTGCAAGATGAGTGCATCATTCCATGAAAATCAATTCACACGTGTGGGCATCAAGCAGTAAAAAGGCAGCTCTGAGTGCCAACATTGTCCAGTGTTGTGAGTTTTAAACCAGTGAAGAAAAAAAAAGAAAGGCTCAGCAGGTAAAATACCAAATTTGGATTCTGTGTACTTTCATGGTGCTGCAGGCCCTGCCTCTGCCTGATAGATGTCCTTGCAAATATTCCTCTGTGCATGACTTTCCCTCTCTACTCAGAGCAGTGGGATAAACAGACCCATTCTTCCTTTGGGCCAGTCCCCAGCACTGAAAGCTTTCCACAAGAGCACTGCTATTTGCGTGCACAAATGGCTTTTCACCAGGTGAGTTATTTTGCTAAGTGCTCATAAATAAGGTGACTTACATGAATCTTTGCTAGATTAGTGCTAGTTTCTCTTCAAGTGGGAGTGGGAGATGTGTTTCCATATCCTCTTTTTATTTTTAGTTGGGAAAAGATAAAACTGCCATAAGCAGCTTCAAGAGTCAGAATAATTTGGGCAGGTCCTAAGGCATCTAGGACACAGGGAGTGGTTCCTAAGCTGTGGTGTGATGACTCAAGCTATTTTCCCTATAGAAAGGCCATTCACCTACATCCTCAAAATGGACTTCATGTGGACCAGATGGGATAGATAAGCTTCAGGCACTGGTAGCTACAATGCTTTCCCGAAGAAATGGATTTTCTGTGTTACAGGCTGAGTGGTCTAAAGTCAGTCATTTCCAGATCATACATCAAGGCTGTTGAGCTATCAATGAATTACGTGCATATTTCATCTTTAACTTGCTGCCAGCTTATAAACCACTCCCTTTGGATTTTTATCAGGAGGAAATAAATTAGGAAAATATTAATTTTTCCAGAGCAGACAGGTCTTGGAACTTCTCCCATAGCAAATTTCAAGGAATGTAGTATTCTTTTCAACACCTTACAATCTTTTCTCAGTGTTGAAATTCTTAGCTTATGGCAAACTTAGCTCCCGTTACCCTATGCAGAGATGTGGATTTCAGCATGATCTTAGCTCAGAGCTTTTGCTGTTCTGTTTTCCTTTTTCCACCCCAAATTTTGTTTCAGTTCATAATGAAGCCAGTTTTTTAAAAAATACAAGAATGTTGCTGCTTGAAGCAAACCATAATGGGATAAATCTTCAAGCATCAAGGAAATGCTCACTGACATCTTAAAATGTCTGCTGCTTTGAAATGCCCCACACAAAACAGGAAATTCCACTTTGGCTCTACTACTATAAGAAAACCACTTTGGCTTCCTGTTAGACAGAAAGACATGTCTCCTATAAATGAAGTTGGCCCAGGCCATCATTACAATTGGTTACTTTTGTATGACTCAACAAGAAGAACAGCAAAAAAAAGCCCAAAGCCCAAACCCCAACCACAACACATGGAGTTCCTCTCATAGAAACACGCTTACATGGGCTCCTTTGCTACCTGAAAAGTTTGAAAATACAGGTTTTCATATTAAATCTATAATAGACATGTAAGCTTACAGGCTCCCACAATAGATGTAGCACGCCCATAATTTTTCCAAGTTAGAAATAATTTTAAATTCCGAATTTCCACAGGGTTTTAAATCAAATACCATGTTTTTTCTTTCCCTCTTTCTTTGGCTGTCCCAAATCAGCCTTTTCTCTCAATATGAAGGTTTCCTCCAAAATTAAAATTATTTGCAACAAAATAGAAGTAGCACGTTATTTATTCCTGTTTGTTCCTGGTTTCAGTTAGGGTTAATTTCTTCTTTCCAAGAGTTAATTTCTTATTCAGTAGCTGTTACAGTGCTGTGTTTTGGATTCAGAATGAGAGTGGTATTCATAACACACTGATATTTTGGTTTTTTGCTAAGTCGTGTTCATTCTAAGTCAAGGTCTTTTTTCCTTGTCTCACGCTCTGCCAGTGACGAAGTACACCAAAAAACAAACTGGGAGGGAGCGTAGCTGGGACAGGTGACCCAAACTGACCAAAGGGATGTTCCACACCACAGAACATCATGCCTGGTATATACACCAGAGGGAGTTACCTGGAAGGGGGGCCTGATCTGGGTTCGAGAAGAGGGGTCTGGCAGGTCGGTGGGTGTTGAGCAATTGCATTGTTCATCACTTGTTTGGGTTTCTTTCCTTTTTATTATTATTTACCATTATTATTGTATTTTACTTTATTTTAAATTACAAAACTGTTCTTGTCTCAGCACACAAGTTTTACTTCAGTTCTCCTCCCCATTAAACTGGGTGGGGAAGGAAAAGAGAGGGAGGCTGAGCAAGCAACTGCATGGTGTTTCATCTCCAGCTGGACTTAAAACCATGACACAGTGAAACCCTAGTATTGATTGAATCATCAGAGCTAGATGCAAAAATGATTCACGATCCCCACATGAAATCTCTTTCATCACAGGAAAGGAAATGTGATCCCACTTCATTCTGGTATTTCATGAGATGTACACCACCAGAACAGAGAGATTCGATTTCCAGAAAAGCTGCAGAAACAGTTGAAATTACATATTCTTACTAGCAGTTCCAAAATCTCCATTGCTGGACTTACTGCACCAACTGGCTTTATTGACAGGAAAAATTGTGCATGTGCACATATCCATGCACACATACTTTCTCCCAAAAAAGTACATAAAACAAGTCCCTTGAGGCAGATGGTTAAAGACTTCTTGACATTCACACACTAGGGATGCACAGCTCCCTATGCTATGAGTCAATAGTGCAGGACTTCCAAATTCAGACCGAGAAAGACCAGTTACTCCAAGCATCGCTGAGTGGAGCACGGACTTGTCAAAATTTCTCCTGTTGAGGTGGCTCCCCGCTGTAGCTGTCAGCTTGTGCGTAATTCTTTCTCCGATTATGGCTTTCACACTGCTGGGCAGCCCCTTGTGATAAACCCGGGCGAAAACTGTCACAGTAATTAGTAATGCCAGAAAATTAATCCTGTTTCACTGCAATTTTCACTTTGCATTTTCCACGCTTTTTTTTGAGTCTAAATAGTCGCTGAAGAGAGTGGAGTTAGACTTCCTGCACAGTACTTGCATAAAACCCATATATTTGTTTTCCTGGACACAGAAATTTGTTACAATTATAACTGGATTAAAGTAACCCCATTCAAGAATTTTCTGTTGTTTTCTAAGAGGTGATAGAGCCCAATCTCACCAGGTCTCCAAAACCTCAATAGTTCATCACTAAGTATCTACTGACCATCTGAAAGAGAGTAATTTAAAAGCAATTTTAGGCTGTGTAATCTGTCAGAACCAATGGCAGAATTTGGGCAGTCCAAAGGCATCTCTTTGTCTCCATATTTGAGAAAGCTGTTGTGTATGTGCTTATACAAGTACAGTGTGAAAAGAGCCAACACAGCCTGTACAGGCCACATAGTGCTTTTCTTTGTGTACTGCAAATCTGCTTCAGCAAATGGAGTGGACTAGGACTTTGCTCAGAATTGCAAGGCACTGACTTATCTGGCCCAGATCAACAGGCCACTTAAGCATGTGCTTCTTTTCAACATCTAAGCGAAGACGCTTTTGAAGGGAAATGGTGTTTACATGCTTTGTTTTGTGAGAAACTCACATGTGTGATAGAAAATGTACATGCAATTTGACCTTCAATATTTATCAATTACTTAGCACCAGGCTGTTAAAAATTAAATGGACCAAGAAGATTAATCCCTATACTCTTAATTTTCAGGGTGCTCTCAGAAGTTAATTGACAGCATTTGAGTGGGAATGGTGGAAGAATTATTTAAAAAAACCCCAAAGAACAAAAAGAAGAACAAAAAAAATATCCAAAAAATGGACTCGATTTTTAAGATGCAATTACTCTAAAGCAAATTACACCAGGTATTAAGCTTGCTTAACTTCTAGTTAGAATTAGTGAAGTGATGAAATCACTGCTCACAAGATGATTTCCTGAAAAGAATAGCTTTTCAACCATCCAGGGTTTTCTGTCTGCTTCTGCATTTAGTCATTTTCATCTATTTCCATGTTTCTATTTTAAAAGAAAAACTGCTGAGTATTAAAAATGCAATATCACCAGTCCAACTAATCACTACACAAGTGGAAAAGATTTCATATGTTCCCACTAACACCATTACCTTTTTTCTTAGTCAAGCTATGATAAAACATATAATGTATAAAAGCAGATGAACATGGCTGCATCTCTATAGTGTATTTTGCTTTTAAAGATAAACTGTATTGAAAACTAATGACAAAGAATATCTTTATGAAATAGCAACAGAAGTGCAGATTGTCACAGTTGCTGTAGTGGCATTAATTTCAGAATGGTGGGCTAATTCTTGCTTTTCAAAATTCGAGAACCTGCAAAATTCCTTATACTTCAGGAGAGGGGAAGGCAAAAACCCAAAACCTTGTACTGAGGACAATGAAGCCAAAAAATCATGATCCTGCAGCAAAACCTCTTATTTTTGTTTCCCCAAAGGGAAATCTTGAAACTTTCTAGAAAACTTTTTTTTCAGACCCTAAGTTGTACAGATTTTCTTCATCTAAAACTCAAAGCTAGAAAAGCAGAAGAAAGAGTCACAGCAGATGTCTCAGGGTAGTCTCAGCTGTAGAGCCATTACTGTGATCTATAATGGAACACAAAACAAAGAGGCATTTCAAGTCAATCTGCAAGCACTTGCACCTGGGTGGGCTTGGTCCACATGTGCCTATTTATATTAGGAAATTCAGCATATATAAATATATAAATAAGACATCTATACAGTACATAGTCACATTCATATAAGCCATAAAATTACATATATTTACAAAAATATTTGCAGCTTTGTTTTACACTTCCAGGTCCACATTAGGAGTTTAGTTATTTAGCTTCTGCCTCGTGAACTTGATCACCTTTCTTAAGCTGGACTCTGGGATGAACTTGTACCTTATACACTTCCAATTGTCAAAAATAAGAAAGCAGAACATAATCTTCCAAGGAATTCTGCCAAGTCCATAAGAAAAGTTGAAACTTGTCTCACAGAAGAGTAAATTACATGTTAGGAAAAACTGAGAGAACTCTTCTTCATGTAGAAAGACAGTACCTTCTTGGTCTGGACCATAAATAAACTTGAAACTCGTAAAACATCAGGCAGAGCCCAAAGTGGGCACCTGGCAGCTGTCAATAGTATCAACTCATGCATAATTACTCTTCCATTTGTCTCAGGTTAAACTGGTAGAGTGGTGAAAGTAAATGGGTGTAGACATGAAAATGCATACAACAGGTTACCGTAGAGGGTAAAAAGGTAGAGTAGACTACATCCTGTTGGTATCAGTTTAGCTTCATTTCAAGGTAAGTTGCATGGTTAAAACAATCCCAAGGATCTCATATTCATACAGCACATATTACATAGTTCTGTGTCCTTCAGGAGCTGGACACTTATAATTTTCTTCTCCAAAAACTGAAAAACATTTCTTTGCTGCTTTGTGAAGTAGTCTTCTTACCTATGAAGGCCAAGTTCAGGCATGCTTTTTTACCTTGGTGAACTTGCCCTTTTGACATTAAATGAGTTCTGCAAGAGCATTCAAAACTTTGGAGAGTGGGTTGTTTTCCTTTTGAAGCACACTTGTGAAAAACAAACCTCAAGACACAGCAGCTTAAATTGCTTGTATGTGAAGACCTGGGGAGAAAAATCTTGCCGTGTGCTGCTGATCAAATAGCACTTTCAGTGACTGGCTGTGGAGTTATCTCTTGCTCCTCACTATTCTCTGTGGACATGTCCTGGACCTCCTGCTGCTGATAAATATCTTGGACCAGCATGATGTTTGTGCTCCTCCACTCTCTGTACTTCACTGCTGTCAACTTTGGGTCCTCTAGCAACTGGTTGATTGTGGCCAAGTCATGCTCCTTACACTAGGAAGAGAAGAAGTGATTATTTCCACAGAAACTGTTGAGATAATTGTCCCTAACAAAAACACTCTGGGAACATTAGACTCATGTCACAAGGAGATGGACCATTATCCATCCTCCTGGCAGCTTGTTCCCATTTTTAGAGCACAGGTCATCAAAGTTGTGTCTGCCGCAAAAATTCTTCCCAGTTAAAGGCAGGTTATGATTTCATCTAGATATTTTATAGGCTTTTTAAAAAAACTTCCTGAGAGAAGATTTATGTGAAAATGACACATTGTTATGCTGTCTCTCAACAAGACAGTACTTGCATGAAACCAGACACAACAGCATTTATTTCTGTAATTCATAGCAGTACTAACTTTCTCAAAAAATACTTATTCCACTTTATAAATGTCTCTTCTCTGGGAGACTGAACATAACTTTGGATATAATTTTTGCACTGCCACTAGAGTGGCCACAGCATGTGGCTGCCATCTACCACCAGCTACTACTAAAAAATATGGTATCTACTTTTAGGCAAGAGCAGCTCAGGCCATATATTGTAGGCACCCTGGTTCACTTGTAAGATGTGAACAGTGACAGAGGCAGGGACACAGAGACTCTGTATGTCACAGAAGTACAGAATGGTTGAGCTTGGAAGGGACCTCTGGAAGTCATTTGGTCCAAAACCCTTCCTCAAACAGAGCCACCAACTGCCAGCTGCCTAGGGCTGTGTGCTTGTGACTCTTGAATAGCTGCAAGGATACTCAACACCTTCCCTGGGCAACCTGTGCTTGGTCACCCTCACAGCAAAAGAGTATTTCTTGATATCCAGGGGAAACCTTCGGTTTGAACCCATCACTTCTGGTCCTGTCACTGGGCACCACTGAAAATAGCCTGGCTCTGTCTTCATCACACCCTCCTTTCACATATTGGTGTTCTCTGATGTCCTCACATGTTGTGGCATAACAAACCACTTTGCTTTTCCAGCCCATATTGCCTATCCATGCAATGGACCACAGGATAGAGAAGCCCTAGGTAGCAGGTGTAATTTCTTAATGGGGGCACCAGGCTGCACTATCAAACCTTAACAACTTTTTCCAGGCTCCCACCTCCAGTCTGTGTGTGAAAGCGATGGAATAGTTCTAACCATCTTCTCCTACTGCCACAAATTCATCACACCCAAGGACACCCTGTGCTGGTGGCTGCCTTGAAAACACCTTGAAAGGACTCCCACACATTCATTTCACCTTCTGATAGCAGCAATCAGCTGTTTATACATCCGTGTCCCACTACTACTCCAATAAACCTTCAACTGCTCCAATCTCTGTGATGCCTTCACTGCTTTTTAAACCCAAGGGCTTGTTCAACCGTAGTTTACACACATCCTACCCCCAAGTCCCAGTGCCAGCACTATTAACAAGGCTTCCAGCATTGATATAGGGATAAGTGCAGTCAGCCTAAGAGAAGAAGAGAGGAGATAGGGAGGTAGAAGGGAGAGGAGTATTTCTATTGGACAACTTGGTGGCAAAAAAAGTCATGCCATGGAATTTCTCCTGTAGCACTAAAACTATTTCCCACATTCTCTTAGACTGTGATGCATTTGCACATAGCTTTCCTCTCTTCCAAACTATTCAAAATATGTTTTGTTAATGATACGTTGTGGCAGCAACATTAATCTGTTGTTAAATATGTGGAGTCAAAAGTCTAAAATTAAAATTGCACTGAGACTTGCATAAATCACTTCTCAAACTAATAGGGTTTTAATTAAAGCTGAGTACATATGGATCAGAAGCAAAAAATTCCTGATTTTTACATCTCCAGTAGATCATTTCCAATTATCCTATGTCTCATATTATACATTAAGAAAATTGGCTTTAAAAGAACATAATTCCACTGTTGTAAAGAATATGGCACTTTCCCACTGCAGGCATTTGCCTTTCAGACAGGCTAACTTAAACACTGCTGTGTACAGAACTCTGTGTCTATGAGAAAGAGCTTGTGCTATATTTGTCTTGTCAATACTCCAGTTTCTTAGTTTGAAGAAAGCAAAAAAACAAGGAGATCAACACATTTTATGTGTTATGAACACTCCAAAACTTATTTTTCCATATTAAATACAAGCGTTAGACAAGCCTAAGTTAATCACAACTTATATGATACTCCCATGCTAAATCAATGTACCATTGTCCTCCTTGCTCATGTCTGACATTAAGGCTTCCATTCTGCTCCATACTAATGAAAGTGACTGTCTCACAAAACACAACTCCATTTTGCACTAACTGGGTCTTAGTTTGGTTAGCGAGGCTCCCGTCAGGGAAAAACCTTGCAGAATGTTTCTGTACATAGATTCCTGTCCCATAAAATAGGCATAATTTTTAAACTAACTTTCAGTTATGTGCTGGGCTCACTTTATTGCTGATGCAAATGGATATTTCTATAGTCACTGCCATATCACTGAAAACTCTTTGATAGTAAGGAGAGACTTCACCAGGTCTCGTATGGAGCCAGGAAGAATGCCTCTCTCCCCAGTTCCTTTTACAATTGTACCTTTCAGGAATTTCAATGCAGGCTGAGGCACCAAAGCCAAGCCTCCCATTGCAATTAATAATCAAACAAATCATTGTGCTGATTGGATTAAGTTTTTAGAATCATAGAATTGCTAAGGTTGGAAGAGACCTCTAAGTTCATCAAGTCCAACCATTTTACGTGCATGTCTCCAGCTTACAGTGCTTGGAGCCAGATACATACATTTGAAACAAGACACTCAATTCCTGCTTCTAATGCATACGAAAAGAAACAAGTGAAGCGTCAAGTTTGCATTTATTCTTTCATCTCCTTACAATATAAATGCTATGGTTAAGCTTTCTGTTTGCCTCAGTACCATTCAGAAGCAGTCTTTTAAATCCCGTGACACTTGATGCTGGCAAGTAAACAGCTCCATAAATCCCCATATTCCAGACAGATTTACTGGCCCTTTCATGGAACATCTCCTGAACCCCTGCACCCCTCCAGTTCGTGATATATTTCCAACATAAAAGCAGGATGCTTTTGTTATTAAAAATATTTTAGTTACAGGAGGTCTTTACAATGGCTTTGGCACATCCTGTACATTCTCTAATAATCACATAAGGAAAACTTTTTTTGGCTCAGGGTCATTTTCATATCCTTTATCATCAGTGTACTTTGTCTGCTCTTCCTTTTTTAAGTCTCTCCTGCTTAGTGCATTCAGCTGAGCTTGCAAGTTTTTCAGTTAACTAAGAGAAGTTTTCTTTATTAAATTTTCCAAATGGGCTGGAACTTCTGCAAGAAGGGTCCCTCCTGAGCTATCGCCTCTCCTTCCAGTTCAAATTGAACAACAAAATGTAGATCAGTATTCACAATGAAGCAGAAAAAAAAATTCAAAAACTTTAAAAAATTCTCGGGGGCTTTCAGTAAACATGTAATTAAAGTTTGGCTGAAGTCTATGCTGCTTCTTTTTTCAGCCAAGCTGTTTCTTTCTCTCAGGCTTTTTCTTGGCAGCATCTGCAAACTCACCTTTAATGTACTGTTCAGCATTCGAATTTTGTGGAGTTTCTCATTAATGGAGGGGTTTTTGCTGCGCTTGATGAATGACTTCCTAAGCTCCTTCTTAGTTGACAGTCGACGATCGCCAATGGGAGACAGGCTTGCTTGTTCCAGTGACTTGTAAAGTCTCTCCATCTCATCATCATCATCACATTTTTCCTGGTCTGCAAAGAAAAGAATAAACTGGGTATGAGAGCATGAATGTGGCAGCAGATAACGGAAATGTCATGTTCAGCCAGGAGGAAGGCTCTCAAACAAGTCAAGAAGTAATGGTATTAGAGTTAAAACTAAGGGCAATTAGGGTAATTTCTAGGGTAATAATGCCTATGGGAAAGACATACTTCCACACTCAAATCTTGTTAAGAATCAGGTAATGATCCAACAGATGTGAGCCTGTATCTCCACTAACAGAGTGCTGCTTTAATGCTCTGAATGTATCACAGACTTTGAACAACTGTCAGAAACTCTGTTTGGATGAAACAACTCTGATAGCATCTGCACCCATTCACCCTTCCCTACATGCTACACACAGTGAACTGTGTTTCTGCCTGGAAACTCAAAAGGCAAATTCTATTTGGTGTGCTGATTCATCACCAGGTTTTGGTAATTATTGAAAATTGAGTTTTAAAAAATTGAGCAATTAAATGAAACATAGAAACATTCCAGGGGCCCAAAGAGAAGATCCCTAGAAAACAGAGTAAAGCAAGAACCCTTGGGGTGACCAGTGTGTTGCCCCTGAGTTTCACAGATTGCAGCAGAGAATTTGCTTGTAATGCCTCACAAGAAAGCCTTGATTATCTCCACCTTAATTATTCTGATAGCTCTGCAGGACCATCTTCCAAGACAGAGAGTACATAAAAGGAAAAGCGAGTAAACAGCTGAGAATAGCATAAAATAAGATGAAAATCGAAGCAAAGGCATTTCTCAAGATAAAACAACTTAAAAATGAACAGACGGAAACTAAAAATGTGCCAGGCATATGTAGGGGCGTTTTAGCAGAAGGCCATTTTTAGCAACAGACTGCGCAACTCTCTTCTTGTCCTTCAGTCCACACTGCTTCAGTGATCTTTAAAGGAAAATCTTACAGCTATTGCTGTTTTCAGGGTGCTAATGAATCCCTCAAGAACCACTTTGTATAACACTTGGCTTTATATCACTGGGAGTAGTGGTGTTGGTTCTTCTCAACTGCAGTCCTCCCTGTTCCTACTGAACTGGCTGGGCACTTTTTTCTTTTAAAGAAAAGTTAAACATTTACTTTTCTAGATCATCTGCAGTCAGCAAATATATTCTGAACAAAAGGAACAAGTGCTTTTGCTCACTCATGCCGCAGCAAAAAGACTTCTGCAATATGTCAGCATGCTTAGGAGGCCGCTTCTTATCTTTTCCATGTTTTATAAAGTACAGCATCCTCCTACATCTCTGTTCTTTCTAAATATTTAGGTTACAAGAAAGGTTTATGATATGCTGCAAATATTTGCCTTCACTGTGCTGCTGGCCTATTCTTCACTACTGTGTGATTATAAAAAGCCTACTGTAACTTGACAAAAACTAAATATAACTTCCAACATTGGTACATTGCTGGGGGAGGAAAAGGAGAACTGTTGTATATTTAACAAGCTGCAGGAAACAGAAAAAAAATGGAAGTGTAAGGCATAATACACGGCAGTAGTATTTCCTGAAAACTGTTGGCTCATGCCATGGGGCTCGTAATAACTAATTTCCTGCCTACTTTCTTGGGATGAAGCAGCTGTTTGTTTCATTAGCCAGGTTCTGCACAGGGCTGGCTCAACTCTACTCTAGACATCACCCATAGGACTGTACACAGTAACACTCTGAGAGATAAACTGACTTTTATCAGCTATCCAAGAAATAGTGTGTAAGAAGAAAAAAAAAAGTTGCTTCAATCCTGTCCAGCAGGTTTTAGATAAAGTCAACCCACAGGGGACATAAGGTCCCTGCTCCAGACACCTTTTGAGGCTAAGTCATGACCTTCCTCAGTGTCCTAAAAGGGTTACAAAGCAGCAAGCATGAGAAAACCTCCTCACTGAACACTCTTCTTCCACGCTAAGTATATCTTCCATGCACTTGTGGGTAACAGTAAGGAGGACAGTAATACTCAGCACAAAAAAAGATTGAGCCAAAGTCAGAAAAGCCCAGGAAAAGGCTCCTGATGATGCATTTTCACAGCAAAGTGTACTCAGCTCCTGCAGTCTTTCAAGACTGCAGCCTGAAGCTCCTCTCCTGTTTCTTATTCTTCCACAATTCTCATCCTCCAAAGGATTGATCATGGTCAAGTAATTTCAAAGGGAAAGGAATGTGCCAGATTCTTCACATCAGGTGGAAAAAAAAAGTGGCAGTAAAGCAGCTGAATGGAATGTCAGCTAACTGTTGGAAAACAAGGGTATGTGGAACTTATACATTGTATAGAGCCAGGTATGAGTTATATAGCACTTTTGTCTCCACCTTTGATGAATTTCAACTACAGTTAAAAAATAAAAGAGTATCCTAATATTGTGCATTTGTGTGGAAGCAGATACTGTTGCTATTGACGAAGGGTATGTCTGCCAATGAGCTTCTATAAACTGAGGCCAGACTGTGTGTTACCTATCTGGAATTTTACCTTCAGTGTCCTGAGTATCCCTGAGCCGAGTTCAGAAAGAAAAAGCCTACATTTTGCAGGCTTGAAGCTGACACTGAAGGCACTAGATTGGTGCTGTAAATCTGAAAAGGGGAGAGGTAATGGAGGAAGAGCAGAGGCATTATATCTAGCATTCAATTAACCAGCCCAATAAAATGATCTGTAATAAGAAAATATATTTATCCTCACTCACACAATGATGCCTTTCAGTATTTCTTAATGCCATGAAGGTAAACTAAGAAAGCACTACCTGTAATTTGCTTGCTTGTTGTTCCCATGAAACACCTGAGAGAAAATTAGCAGACTGGAGGTTTTCTTCCGATTCAAACATACATGGCACATTTTCACAGAGCTTGGTACTGCTTGAACCTGGAGTCAGAACACTGACCTGCAGAGGAGCAGGTCTCTAACAGAGGCACAGGCATTCACCAGTTCTGTACTCTCAGGCTGCAGTGGTTTGGATTCTTCCTATGAAAGAAACCTGTGGTGTCTAGGCCATACTACCAAATTGTTACAAAATATTTGCTTTCTATCACAAAGTAAAAATATGTGCAAAAAGTACACAGTACATAGGCTCAGGCCCTGGTGTAAAAATGAACAGACTCACAAAAAAAGATGTACTATCCCTACTTTGAGCTTTTTTTTAACCTCTGAAGCTTTATAACGATGGATATATTCCATCGGCAAAAAAATCTTAATAACATTGACAGGTTGAACCCCACCAGCATTGCTCTGGAGTGATTCTCTCCAGCCAGGTCACACAGCTCACATCAGGCACATTTAAAGTCACTTCAGAATAAAATACAGCAAGTTATCTCTTCCACCAGCCACTCCTCAAGCTAAGCACTTTCTGCCTCAGTCATGCAAGTTAGGAAACTGAAATGCTGCTACAGCATTTCTTTATCTCATCCTGTTTTAAAGATAAAACTCATTCATTTTTCTCCCGGGACCTACTGAAGGATTAGTGGAAAGGAACGAACAGCCACAGTGGAAGGGTATTACATACTGTGTGCAGCTATGATGGGGTACGTGCAATCGGGGGGATCACGTGCAGGGTGCACTTTTTTCTTCCCTTGGCCCTACGAACTATAAGTAACTCTGTTGAGTGATGCCACTGGAAGGACCTGTCTTCCTGGGATTCTGCACCATGCCCTTCACTCACAAGCCTCACAGCCTGCTAGAGCTTCTGAGCACTTCTAGAAAAAATCTGCAGTGTTGTGTATCTCTTAGCTTTGTCAGACTCCACAGTGAGCAAAGTGGAAAAGAACCAGTGCTGACCTAAGGAAAAGGGAAGTTCTGCACTTTCATATTTGAGAGAAAGAGATCTTCTAGGTTGGAGTAGTAATAGTATTTCAGGCACAACTGAAAAAATCTGATTTAGGGGAAGTAAAACACAATTCTGAGGCTTGATCCCATTTATCTGGAATTTCCCTCTAACAGGAGATATCACAGACAAGAACAACCTGCCAGAATTCCAACATGCCTATTCTTCACCTCCTCAATTTTCAGCTTCTGCTCTCCTGTCAGCCAGCTTGCCACAGGCTGGAGACATTAAGGTATTGAGACTCCCCATCTTGGAGCATCAGTACAGGAGCCTGTCTGAAATCTCAACTTTAATGCTGTTTAAGCCTACATAAGTGAAATTATCCAGAACTTTTCAAAAAGCAGCTGTGAAAAATAAAGTTGATCGTTTCCCAGTGGTAAAGATATAGAAATTGGAAATGTTTGGCAGAAAGAGCATTTTGCATTGAAAAACACCTCCAGCATAATGTATCTGACTGAATTTATTTGAAATGTAAATATTTGTTCTGCCATTCTGTAAATGAGATCTCACAGACTCCCAGTTGTGTATTAATCCCAGGGAAGAAAACTCTGCTTCTTCCTCCTAGTTCTTGCAACTCTTATGAGCCTCTTGTAGCTTTGCCAGCACCTCTGTTTCTGATTCTGCTAAAATTTTTGATGCCAGTGGGAGAGAACACATACACCCAAGGCTGGGAAGAGCAGAGGAAAAAAAGTCATAAATTATTTTTGTCCTTACCTACCTATCTACCCCCTAGCCCTTCTGCATAGTGGTAGTAAACTTTTCAATGGGAATATGAAGTCACCTCAGGGAAATCACATTTCCCACACAGCTATGGAACAGAAAATACGGGAAAAATTTCAATTAGGTGAGCATGGCTCAGGCAAACTCCTCACTGGCAAATGCTGAACTAAGGTAGGAAAGATTGGAAGAGAATAATAGAAAAACTATGTTACCACCAACAATTAGATGCTGTTGTCTGACAGTATAGTGGACTCAACAGCTAGTGGTGGAATTTTAATAAACTGGCTGAACTGGAAACAACATAAATAAGTATCTTTTTTTCAGAGAGTTCAGAAAACTGTTGCACCATAGTTTTCACTGTGATTTCTAAAGCTTTTTTGATTGGAAACAAAATAATTATTCAAGTTGTTTCTCTACACAGTTGTTCTCACCATAGGCGCACTTGGCTAGTCTCAGATCTAGCTATTTTCTATAACTTTTGCAGAAGGAACAAAGGGGCCAGAGCACACCAGAGGAACTGTTTTGGCTATTACTGGCACAGACAGACTCCAGAGAGGAAGAGGATGTCAGTTCTGAGAACAGAAGGAATTTAATGCCTCCAGCTCCTATTTAACCAACTCCTTCCCACAAAACCAGCCCTGATAAAATCCAAGTGATATTTGAAAATCTGTCCAGGTTTGAAAATATCAGTACACCTAAGGTAAAATAAACCAGAAGTGGTAAAATAAGAATGCCTTGCCAAGATGCATTAAATTCACATGGTCATGAAACCCTCAGAAAAATGCAAGAAAGAAGGATCTTACTGCTGTAGTAGTAGATCCCTAAATAAACAGAAACACACTATTTTCTTATATAACCTCTCAGTTCCTGTGGCTTCATTTTGCTGTTATGGTTTTTGATCATAGTTTTGGTGGGTCACAGTCAGATACTTTTTGTTCCAGTGGCTGCCAGAAGACATACAAAGGATGGAGCTTGGCTGGAGAGTGTGTCTAGCCATCCTGGAGGGGGCAAGGCCAGTTTCTGGATACAGCGCACATAGTCAGATAGCTGTTTGTATTCTCAGCTGTTTCTTGTTTACCTTTCGGTTTCTTTGCATCTCAGGCAGCTTAGAATCCTTTGTCACTGTGCATGTAGCAAGCTGCATCACCAAAGTCTTAAATATTCCCAAAAAGTATAGGTATGCATAATGTTGGTCTCTTTTCAAAAGAGAAAACCGATAAACTCCGCTTCTTTATACCTGTGTATCACTCTCTGGTACGTAACATCTCCCCAGTAACTGGTGCAGAGAGTTAATTCTGAGAATGTTCACAACACTGCTAAGAGTGGTTGGAAAGATTGTTAAAAATATCATATGTTATGGCTCCTTGCACCAGATACTCATAGTTGCTTAGCTGAGATCATTAAATAATTTTTGTTGAGAAAAAATCCATCATCATTTACTAGAATCTACAGCTATTCTTACAGAGATTCATCTATTTATTTCTGAAAAATGTTTCTTTCATTGTTTAACTCATCACTATGGTTTCTTCAACCTTTTTGTATCTTTTCTTGCTAATCTCTTCCCACAAAACCACAGCTACTCTTTCTTCCTTCTAGGTACTAATTTTTCTCACATTGGTCTCCATTTCAAGACTTTGTCCAGCAAAAGTGCTCTTCAGTTCTAGAAAATTTTCATCTCAACTCTAGGCTCTTATCAGCTACAACCAAAAATTCCTCATGTGGTTTTGCCAGAATGTGACCAGAAATCAGGGTGGCAGGGTTTTTTTACCCTTACCAGGAGAAGGAGAGAGCATGGACACACCTGTAGGTTCTGTGGGGAAGGGGATCAAAGACTACATAGATGTTCTGATGACAGTAGGGACATCTTTACACACAGGGAACATGTGCTTTCAGGACAAAAGTCAACACAAGACAGACTTTTCTCCTCCTGGATGCAATCTCATGACTCTGAAGCATGTCAGAAATGCACTACTCAGAAGCACTGTAAAGCAAATAGTACCGACTGCACTGAGGTATGCCTTCTTGTTTCACATCAGGTAACAAGGGTGCTCTTACCACTTACTGTAAATCAGGAGAATTTGCAGCTAGATTTTACCCAACAACTTGAATTCATCTCACAGCATCCTTATCAACTACCTGGAGAGGGAAATTCTTCGGGGATAAGCTGCAGAACCAGAACTGCATCCTTTTTAATAACTTCCATTTGGAACTGAATTGCTATTTTACATTAATCCTTCTTTTCCTACCTCATTCTCAAACTGAAGTAGCTTAATGTCCTTGCAAATTATTTCCTTAACTTTTTCATTGGACATTGCAGGAGAGGGCCCCACACAGCAGCACTGTCCACACCCAGCCCATAATACGCGGACTGATAAAGGAAAGACAAACCTGTGTATAGTGTATGTTTTACATGGTCAACAATGGGTTGTGATGCAGACAATAACTAGTGAGGTTACACAGTTTCCATAGTGACTGTCTCGGTGAAATTATCTATTTCTGGAATTCTGTCAGCGATCACCACTGTGGTTAGGGTGGAAGTGTTCTGCATCTGCCATCAGGACTGCCCATCAACTTAGCAGTGAGCAACTGAAGAATTAATTTCCCCAGGAATAAGCTTAGCAAAATTAAACCATCTTGCACACAGCAGTAATATACCTTGATATACATTGTAATCCCATTTTTATTGGTTAGTGTGATTGAGACCATCAAACCGTAAGTGATTATGAATGTGTCATGCCAATTCTATGACCATCCATAAAAGTATTTGTCACCCTTACATTATGATGGAAAGCAGTAACCCACGCATTATTGCAGGATTTCTGACAATACCAGAGTAATGTATTTTAAGCAAAAGTTTAGATTTCTGAAGAGCAGCTACTGAATCCTGCTCAACAGGATCTATAAGCCACTATACCATTTATGACCTACATTCCAACAATCCACTTAAATGTCCCTAGCAATATTTTCCAAAGACATTACTTTGTCAAATTTAACCCAGAAGGTAAAATTACAGAAAACAATGTATTTAATAAGTCTTTGTGGCATTTTCATTAGGGACTCCACTTCTGCCAGCCCAGCCTTTTCACAACTTGCAAAGCCAGAACTAGGGGAATTATATTTCACAGTAACGCTCTCAAAGCACAGCACTCTTTCCCAATACATAGAAACAGCACATATGCTCACTCTGGATTTTAATTCTTTCTGATCTTCTTTGCAGCAGAATTTTCTAGCAGAGAAGCCAAGAAAATGGATAATGAAGGTGAACATAAAACACTGAGTTAATTTTCACTTTTGATAAAAACTGTACTTTGATTAATGTCTCTCTTTTTTTTTGTAAAATCAGAAAAAGGTATGACAGCATAAAGAGGTGCCAACTTGCTAAGTGTTGACATTTTTAAAAAATAGGGGGGCTGACAATGTAACTAAGGTGCCTTATATTATCATTTTTCAGTGTCAAGTTCACCTACAGAGAAATAACCTGAGTTCCCAACAACTCCAGTGAAGTTTCTTTCCACCATTGCATTACCTTCAGCCTAAGCTTTTAGATGCACCTTTGTTTTGCATTGTGCTGGGACAACCCTTCTCTTTCTGAAACAAATTACTCACTTCAAATCTTTACAAGGATTTGGAATCACGGGAAGAGCTCATGCACAGGAACGTTGTTGTTCCCTTATGTATTACCCTTCCAGGCAGAATAATTGTATGCCAGGAAGAACTCTTAGGTTTTAACTGCTTTTAATTCAGAAAGAAGCAGCTTTGTTCAAAAGGCAGGAGATATTTCCTCGCTGCACAGGAGAGTTATGAACAGTGACAATGACCAAATTCTGGAACTGTGCCTCCTTTTTCAATTAGCAGTACCTTTCAGTAGGAGGATACTGTGCAGATGCCAATTTGCTTAAACAAAATCCAGTCTTAATAGATTTTCTGATTCAAGATTTCAGTTGTTTTCTCTTGATTACGATGAAGCTTAATGAAGCAAATAGGGAGTATGTACTTTGAGTAAATGCAAGTGCATTTATTTGTGAAATTGGAACCGCCTAACCCCATGTTCACTATTTCCTACATATTCCATTTTGGTTATAGTGTCCATTCTGTGACACACTTTGTTAACAGTTTGATTCAATCCTAACTAGTAAAAGACATCTGCAATGAAATAAAGACTGTTAATAAAATTATGTCTATGCTAGATTTATACACAGAGGTTATGATCTAACACATAGATACATTTTGAGAAAAGCTGTAAAGGTACCTACCAAGCAGATACTAGGTTATATATTTAATGTGCAATAAATGAAATGCTTGTTATTAATTATGTGCCACTGGAAAACTCTTCAGTGAAGAATATAGAGGAAGGAAGGGGAAAGGAAGTTAAGGAAACCTGTAACTCTCATATTGTATGAGTCGGCAGCAAAAATCTCCTCTCTCATTAGCTCACCTTTGGCTAGTGATCGCTGTCCTGTTGCATCTGGCACAGCTAGAAAATGTGCACTTAAGTAAGAGGTCTGGGACCCACCACTGGGTTTGGATAGCTGAACTTCCTGGCTTTCTGCTGCATCTCCACAGACCACTTCTGGCGGCTCATCAGAATGAATCTGCACGCAGAACGTTAAAGGCTGATCACCCTCTTCTGTGGCAGAGCTGTTAACCAGGTCAAGCCAGGACTGCCTCTCGGAATAAACCACCTTGGATGTCAAGGAAGACGATGATTCTTGGGAGTTGAAAGTGCTTTCAGGAGAAGAGAGAGAACATGATGCTTCACTTGACAGAGTTGAGGTGAATGATGACTTCTGTTGATCCTGCTTTCCAGAAACAAAAGGAGAGGGGGACAAGGATGAGGAAGAAAAAAGAAAAATTATTTACAAGTTATTCCTGTTTCTAGGTTCTACATGATATATAGCTATGTAGCTGAAATGCTAAATGACCAGAAACTGATGTAATCTGGTTACTTATTCATCCAAACAAGCCTGGGGTATGGCAATCTACAGAGCAGTAACTTCAGAAACCAAGCCACAAGGAAGCCAAAGGCAAAAGAGATACAAACATGTCAATGCCTTGAAACAAAGACCAAGGAAAACTATTGTGTTGAATGCAGCTTTCCATGCAAGGTCTCACACTCACCTTCTTTCTTTAATTTGTCTTCACTTTATTGGTCTAATCAAAAGTGTGGAAGAAAAACCCCAAATCAGCCATTGAACAAGTAGTTGTCTTGAAGCACTCAATAGTTCCACCATTGCAAAAACCAGAGATAGACAGAAGGGGTCCCAAGAACTGAAGTACAGTAAAGAAGTATCTTTCCTAGTCCATTCAAGGGATTATCATTCACCAGGGCAAGAAGGTTTAGCAGAAACTATCAGAAATTGTGATGAGATCGTCATGATATGAAAGCCAGATTTCTGGCTACTGCAGAAATTTACTCCTTCTGCAAATCATCTCCTATTGGCAAATGCCAGTATCAGAATACCAGACTTGATGGACCACAATTCTGGCAAGTTTCTGTTCTCAATATTTATGTAGAAAAGATCTGTGTAAGGATTAAAACAGATGATAACTAGACTGAAAATATTGAAAGTTACTGAGAAGGTGTTGCTAGGGAAACCTGGAAAAGCTGCAAACACAGTAAAGGGACTAGCCTGGAATACCTACTTATAACCCAGTAAACCAGAAGTAAGTTTTATTCAAATAAACCAAACCAATGTTATGATTTATAAACTTACACAATTCAGTGCCCTACACTGTAATGTATACTACGTCCTTCTTATATTAAAAACAGCAGAGTCTTCCTGTGCTTCTAATACAGCTGCATCATGTAACTAGCAGCCAATTCAGAAAGTGAGGAGGACCTATATTGGACTGTGGGTACTATTTGTTTATAGCAGCTTCTTCACTTTTGTAAATTTTCAAAGCCATTCATAGAATCACAGCATGATCAAGGTCGGGAAGAGAGCTTCAAGATCTCCCAGTCCAGCCATTCCCCCAGCACTTGCACTGCAACCCCTAAATCACTAAACCACATCATCCAGCACCAGATGCAAACATGTCTTGAACACTTCCAGGTATTGTGAGTCCACCACCTCCCTGGGCAACCTATTCCAATCCCTGACCACCATAATGGTGAAAAAAATTTTTCTTATGTCAAACCTGAATCCCCCCTGACTTTCTTAAGGCCATTTCCTCCAGTTCTCTCACTGCAGGCACAGCAGGAGAGACCAGCCCCCACCTGGCTACAGCCTCCTTTAAGGGAGTTGTAAAGAGCAATGAGGTCCCCCCAAGCCTCCTCGAGACTGAAAAAACCCAGCTCTCTAGGCTGTTCCTTATAAGACATGTTCTCTAGTCCTTTCACAATTCCTCTGGGACTGTTCCAAACATTGCAGGACCCAGACATTTATATTCCTCTATGAGAAGTACAACACTGTGTTTCAGGTGTGTTTTTGTTTCTAAAATAGAAACTTTCACGTATGTATCTTCAAGCAAAGGACAAGCAGATGCTGTAGTAAACTATGAGTGCTAAAAACACCCTCGGGAACACAGGTGATATGAAGCATTTAATCTAAGAGCTCCTATCACAAAGACAAATTGTTGAAGCATTTGTAAAGTCAAGCAGAATAACTGAACAGTGAAAGCTCTTGCCCACATGGTGTAGATGGTCTAATTTCAATTGTACAGAGCTGGGAAAGGAAGATATTAGATCTCACCTCTATTTTTCTGGCATTTGTCCATGCAAAAAAAAAGCATTGTTGAAATGAAGACTTGAAGACTGTGACTCACTGAGTGGAATATGTTTTTGTTTTCATTTTCATTGTGTGCTAATTAAAAAATATGGGTGAGAATAAATACGACTGCCAGAAGGTGTTTCTTTTTCTCTTCATATGTGTTGTGTTTTGTTTTTACTTTGGCATGACAAATGTTTACGTAACTTATTTGAGTGAATCCTTCGTAAGTTTTGCAATCATCCGTATGAAAATAAATTTCCATTTGGGGATATTTTAAAAAGCAGATCGTAAGAATTTCACCAGAGATTAATGAGTCTCTAGATATCTTTTAGAGAAAAATTATGACCATTAAACTCCTCACCTGCTTTTTTGGCCACTGCTACAATCTATTGTCTCAACATATCTGCTGATTTTTGAACTGTAAATCCATTCACACGTGGACAAATTAATGCAATTGGTCAGTTTAACTTTTGTCTTACAGATGCTATAATTTACTGGTTCCTCACTTGTTTTTTTCTTCCACAGAACCCAAACCCATGCATACACATGGATAGCTCATGATCACTACCTGTTTCTTCTGCAAATTTCAAAAAGGTTTGAGTCAGCAGAGAATAGAACAGCAAGTATAAACTTTTTGCTAGAAGTACAGCGAAGTGTTTGCTGCTCTAAAATGTAAGAGAGACTGCACCTGGGTGTCTATTAGTTTCCAGACTAATAGTTTTTGGTTTGGAGCTGATGCCAAGAAGTTTGGAGGCCTTTCTGCTTAAAATGAGAAAAAAGGAATTAACTCCAGTCAGTGCCTGTGACATTCTTGACACTGAGCTGAGTTGTCAGGATGAGTGTCATGTCCAGCAGCAATTTGTGAAATCTGAAGCAGGCCAAGTGCTGTACCTGCAGAATATGAACCCAAATCCACCACATTTTTGGGACTTCACAGCTTGGTTCAAGAGCTCTGCAACAAATAAACAGGCAGCGAGCAGTGTTTAGCCAGCATCCCCTGAGACAATCACAGGCTCCAATCCTAGAACTTAGTTTTCAGTAGAAGCTGCACTTTCCCAGTCCTTTCCCTGTGTTTTTCTTGTTTCAGCACTTGTCCAGAAGTGAAAGGGGTATTAAGTATGGTATTTAAAAGAAGACTCTGACTTGCAGCCAAACAGAACTGTTCCTACTCACTATGTAAGCAAGCTGAGCACAGGGCAGACCCACAGCAAATGGAGCTTATTCCAGTGGCCAGTTCTGGGGTGAAAAGATGACACCTTTGCTGAGGAGAGACTAATATTTGTCCACAAGTGATGGGATTTTAAGGGATAAGAAGAAGGGAAATCAGCTGACAAAGGTAAAGGCTGAAGGGGAGACAACCTTTAAAGGAAAGCTTGACAAAGCAGGACCCCTCAGCATCTGCACCACTCCCTGCCTCCCACGTGTTCCCTGCCAAAACATAGAGGCCAGCGCTTAACAGGAGCATATGGGAAGGAGACAACCGGAGATCGCCTCTGCAGCAGCAGCCTGACAAGCAGCAGGAAACCAGAAAAACAGAAAACTAAAAAACAGCACCTGTTTAAAACTCATCAACTGGAAAAATGCAGGCATTCACCCAGAGGTGAGCAGACGGAAAAGACATCTCCAGCCTCCTAAAGGCAAGCCACTGAGGTATAAAATTCAAGACGCCTCATTAAGCGACCCACAGCCTGGAATAACTGCAGGAGACATATTGCCAAAGTCCTTCTTTTCTCTGATATTTATAGCCACTCAGTCACATTTAACTTCCAGACAATGCAGGGAATAAAGAATCACGTTCTACAGCAGTGAGCCCCTCACACCCCCGAGAGCCAGGCGGATTGTTCTGGTGATAAATGTTACACGGTTCAGGAGAGGAAGTGAAGACTGACTTATCTGGCTGAAAATGAGGGGGGCAGGTGGGTGACAGTGTCACATGCACTCCCAGCTTTATGTGAGCTAATTAGAGACTGCCAGACAGGCAACCCTGTGCATGACATCTCCTTTTACTAATGCCTGTGACTGCACAAGCTTCTCTAGCACATCTGTATATTTCAGATTTGCTCCTGCTCCTGTGCCCACCCCAGCTACTGGATGTCATTTCAGCGTGCCACAGAGGAACTTGTACCACAACAGTGAGGCAGCAGACACTTCCCTCCCATGAGATGCTATGAGAACATCTAGTACTAAGTATATTACTGCACTCCCCTCAGTGTTAACTTTCAGCTACTGAAGGGAAAGGTTTGCACTCAGGATTCCTTATTTCAGCTGTATTACCTGCCCAAAGCAGATCACTCACTTCTAAACATAGAATTAAGTAAATTTGACTTTCCATTTTAATGGAAAAAAAATTAAAAATTAAAAATGTGATAGCAAAAGACTCTCACAAGGCTGCTCTATAGTTTCCAAAACATGATATGAACAATCTATTTACTCCAAAATTGCAGCCAAACCCCCAATGCCTGTTGTTAGCTCCAGGAAAACTTACAGGTTACAGACACTAAGGGATTGCCTCTGCCATTTGCAACAGCTCTGCCTGACTTCTACTACAAATGAAACTTTCCTTTTAAGGCTGCAAAGAGAGGAAAAAACCCACCCCAAACCTACCTGTGAAGCTACCTGTCATAGCAAATTAACAACTTTTCTCTCTTTACTTAAAAAAAAAAAAAAAGGAGAAACTAAAAAAATTTAAAGAAAATTTAAAAATCCATTTAAAGCACATGTAAGAGCAATGAGATCAGTGGGGAAAACAATGATATAGAAACAAGATTAATAGGGCAAGAAGCAGATAATAATTAGGCAAGTCAATTTGATTAGACTCATGAGAGTGCATAGTGCTGATTCTAATTTATGAAATGAAGTGAGACAGCAGGAAGGAATATTCTGGGGCAATATGCTGCATAGATTTTGGAAGAATCCCTATTTTCTTTTTCATAGTCTATTTTTCAGAGGCAGAGGAAAAAAAACGGATTTATCACTGTGTCAAGAGTCCTCTTTCCCTTCACTTCTCTTCACTGCCACAAAAGCAGCTTCAGATTCAGCAGTCTTAAAACCAGCTCATTCAAATAAATAAATACAAAGCTGTTGGATGATGCTACCAGGGTCACAAAAAGAGAGAGGTTTCAGGATAGATTTTAAAAAAGAGAGAATAGTATGAAAAAAACAGCTTATAGCAGTGCGTTAAAAATCTTGTAAAGAAAAGACACAGTTTGTGCATGAGGTAGAATGACACCTTCCTTTCTCCAGCAAGATAAATAGGAAGGAGCTGATCTTTTACAGTGCAAAGCTGCCTGTGGTGCAGGATGTGATGACTGTGTGCTCTGCCACAGGGTGGGCAGTCAGTGCCTGCACATTTCACAGGAACACAGGGTGAACATTTCCAGCCACAGTTTTAGGTTATTCCTAGAGGTCCACCACCTCAAGAGAGTTTGTTTCAACCTGCTTGCAAGAAGAAACAAGGTGATTACTGGAAGACTTACCGAAGGAGGAGGTGGTGTCTGGACTGTGTAGGGTGGAGGTGGTGTGTCTGTTATTTCTGGATCATCATGTTCGCTTTCACTGTAGCATTCTGACGCAGACATGGAAAATGAGCAAAAATAAAGAGTTAGACCAACATATTTATTCCTCACAGCACTGTGGCAACCAAAGGTCACCAAGCAGGGTGTTTTGGACTTAGGTCCACACTTTAACAAGTCAGTGTCTCCTAACCCACTTGTGGTAATGCTACACTAATTTATGGGGGGTTTTTGTTAAGTAAAAAAAATAGTTGCTAATTTGCTATGACAGGAAACACTGGGTGCACTGCTCTAGGTAGCTTCACTAGTACATTTGGGGTAGGTTTTTTCCCTCTCTTTGCAGCCTTTAAAAGAGAAGTCTCATTTTCAGTAGAAGTCAGGCAGAGCTGCAGCAAATAGTGGAGGCAATCCCTCAATCCCTGTAACCGGTAAGTTTCCCTGGAGCTAGCAACAGGCACTGGGGGTTTGGCTGCAATTTTGGAGTAAACAGATTGTTTTGGAAACTATAGAGCAGCCTTGTGAGAGTCTTTTGTCACACATGGTAACTCACATAGACATACCATACGGCACAGCAGTACATACGAAGAGGTTGTACCAAAAGCAAACACAGTAGGACTAACCTAGTAGTCTCTTTTTTTTCCTTTTTTTTTTTAAACAAAAACAAACTGATAAGAGCCTCAGTATGTCTTGACATGTGGCAGAGGCAGTCATGCTGCTATTTCTTTCAACTATCTGTGCAGCAGGTGAAAACATTTTCTAAAAATTTGTTTAAAGGTGGATTAAATGAATTGATAATCATTGATAAAATTAGACACAGAAAAAGGGAGGCAGAATGTCGCTGGTTCTTGTGCCCATTACCTGGCAATAGTAAACACTGGACAAGATCATAGAATCATAGAATAGTTTGGTTTGGGTTGGACTTTAAAAGGTCACATAGTACAACTTCTCTGCAATGAGCAGGGACACCTTCAACTACACCAAGCTGCTTAGAGCAGCTTTCCACGGATGGAGCTTCTGCCACCTCTCTGGGCCACCTGTCTCAGTGTTTTGCCATCCTCACTGTAAAAAATTAAAGTCTGAGAATCTAGTCTAAACTGGCCCCTTCTCAGTGTAAAACCATTACCACTTGTCTGGTATCCCCTGCTAAGAGATTTGTCCCTCATTTTTCTCATGGGCCCTCTTTATGCACTGAAAGGCCACAAAGGCCACTTTTGCTAAATCTCCCAGCACAGATGCAACCTGTACAGGAGCAAGTGCTTGCATCCTGCCCTGCACCACGTGTGCAGGTGACAGCACTCACCCCCACCCCAAGGGGACATGAGACTTTACAAAGACAAAAGTCGGAGCTTAATGAGGAAAACTTAAGTGAGTGCCAAGTGTCACAGAACAGGGGCTGCCCCTGTGGTCTCCATGGGATCCAGCACTGCCCTTTGCTGGCCACATGCACTCAGCAGCTTGTGCTGGCCAAGAACTTCTGGCCAGCTCTGCCCCAGAGAGCAGGGGTTGCTTAAATTCAGGGAGTACTTCATCAGAGCTGGACTTCAGGGGCTCACACCACTAGAAAGCAGTATGTTAGCATGGTCTCTGGACAGTCACCTGAGATTATTTAATCTAAAATTAACTCATTTAATACCCAAACACTTTAATTTTGAGCATGTCATTGGCTGGGGGCGGGGGGTGGGGGGGTGATAATAAGCACAGAATGAGGGGAATAAAGTTGCAAGAGAGAAGAATTTCGTGCATGAGAGAGAACTTTCTAACATATTAACAAAGAGAAATTTAAAGAGGTTCATTACTTCTTCTCCCTGTACTCTTTGCAGAACCATAGGGGTTTGAGTAGCATAGATGCTCTTCTGTTTACTGGAAATATATGCTGGCATATTTAAGCATAAAGAACTGAAACTGGCTGCAATAAGGCCTATATTGAATTCTAAGACTCTATTAATGCCTTTTTGAGTAAAAAGCTTATTGTTTCTACAGCTTCCCTTTCAGGCACACAGAAGAACTGAAAAAGAATCAAGAGCTGTTTCTGATACTCTAAATAAGTAAATGGCAGTGGAGGGATGTTAAAATGTGCAGAAAGTACATGAAAACACAAAAAATGCCTCAACAAGAGCCAGGACTTCTGAAGAATTATGATGTGTGATACGGAGAGGGAGAACTGGTCAGCAGGAACAGAAGTGACTGTGGGTAGTGACAACGTTTTTATGAAACACAGCAATATTTCTGTAAGGGCACGTCCACCCAGGCACCAGTGCGTGCTGCACCCACACTGAAGGCAGCTGCTGGATCACCTGTGACAAAACGTGCATGAAAAGGCAAGGAGGTGTTTGATACCAGAATCAGACGGCCTTTTTCTGAAGGCTCACTAGCTTTAAAAGCTGAAGAAATATTTGCTATGTTATGTTACTGCAAGGTTATTAGATAATCTGCTGCAGAGGTTAGTGAGTGGATAATTTTGTATCTTGTGGACTTTTTTTTTTTAATTAAGATTGGTGGACGGACTCATTTTGTATTGCTTCATAATTCTCGATTCAGCCAATACAACCAGCATCACATTTTTTGAGGTTTAAAAAAATTGCTTTAATGTATAAAATTTTGGCCATTCTCATTTTGCATCAACCTCTTCCCTTCAGGAAAACATGGACAACATATTTGCACACTTCCTCCCTGAGTACAAGTATCTTGCAGTTCTTGCAACACAACCTAATATTCAATATAGCCCTTTATCCTAAAGTGTTTTGATAAAGTTGGTTTCAAAGAGGAGACAGGCAGGAGGAATTAGACGGTGTGGGAATTAACAAGTTTCCTGACAAGAAACAACCGTGAACTGAAAACAAAGAAACTGATGAGACTTGCTGAATCTCCAGGAATCAGTAGTATCTGTGTTTAACAGCCCCAAAGCTGCTTTTAGTGGTAGAGCACAAATGGAGCCAAATTGAATTAATCAGTAATGGAATTACACGTCCCAAGCCTGGACATAAACCACAATCTTGAATTTTGTGATAAAGCAGAAGGGATGCACAGAGGAGCATTTAATTGCTTAGACAAAACAGGTTGCATCACCTCAGTGTTCATACTACTGCAAATATCAGATTCTTCTTCATAATGACAGCTGCTTCACCAGCTCAGCAGCTCTAAAAAGGGCATTGGGTACCAATACTCTAAAAATGGAGACTTAAAAGCCCAGCTGATGACACATATTCCTCAGGTTAGAGTCCATTCCTGGTTTGGTAACATAATACCACCCAGAGCAATTCTCATTCTAAACCAGCTCCTCTGCCCAGATTTGTGATTTGAGTGCAGGTATCTGCCCACCAAAGAGTTATATTAGGTCAATGTGCAAATTAAGACAATAAAGAAATTGCTTAGGAACTTTTAAAGTTTCTCATTCCGTAATGAACTCTTGGGTGTGTCTCTGAAACAAATTGTAGGCTCCAAAATAGCATTACCACCCCCTTGTCCCCCAGCATTGCAGTTGTTGAAACCCCCAGGACTGGAGGACACAGTGGGGGTGGGTCTGCAGAGCACAGGGTGTTCCCAGGCCTGCAAGCTGCCCTGCTGCAGCACAGCTCCTGTAATATAACTCACCAGCTCAAAACCCAGAGCAGCACGCTTGCTCCTCTTCACAGCTGGCAGGCTTAGCAAGCCAGCAAACTGCCAGAAAGTAGTTACACACCTCTGACAAAATCACCGAGCATCTCTCACTCACACTGTTTCTCACCATTTTTTCTTTTCCTGCAATTACTCTGTGCTGAGGCAATGTGGTTTCTCTGAGCTGAGACAGTAGACAGACCCAAGAAGACAGTTAAAAAGAAAGAAAAGAGCTGACAAAAATTTGGCCAAACAAAAACTGTGAAGAACACAATGTAGTTACACACTGAAACCAGTCAGGAGCATACCTTCTTCATTCTTCCCGTTTGGTGCCTGAGGGTCTACAGCCATTCCCAGCTTACTTAGCCACCTGTGTTTGAGACAGAGGGAACACAGAGTCAGGGACACTCACATGCTCTTCAGAGTTTTGCTCCTTTCAGTTGTGGTCTACATCAGCACATCTGTTTTCACTAGCCTGAAGAATAAATGTCAAAGTTTCTATTTCTTAGATCATCTTCTAGAAAGGCACCAGTCACCTCTATATTTATATTCCCTGTAGTGAACAGGATTAGCTGCCTGGGACATCTTCTTGCCCTGCTACTGGAAAAAGGTACTACTGATGACCCAGCAGTCACATTCATGGAAGCTAAAGAAAAAGTCTTTCTGCTACAACACCAGGTCAGTTATTTAGTCCAGCTGTTGAGATGTCATCTTTCACCTGAGGTGAAGAAAAAGTCATGGGAGCCACAGAAGACAATGTCAGCTGCCCTGGCCAAAACTATGGCAGCACAGTCTGTGCCATTTGAAACCAAATTTTTGATCATAACATGCCACCTTCTTCACCTTGCTATGTACTTTTGGTTTTAGTAAGTCTCACTTCCTGTGTTGTTTTAAGCTATTAACAGGGTTCTTTTCACTTATCTTCCTAGGTGGCTGCATTTTTCCAGTGCTAGAAACATTCCCTAGTTATAATTTTTGCATATTATGTTTGCCTGTAGGTCATTCAGATCTATCCAGATTTTAAGTAACTAACAACTGAAAAAGCTCAAGATTTTAAGATTAAAACTCAAGTCATAAGTAGAGAAAGTATGAAAGGCAGGAATTCATTACTGGAAAAAACCCCATTCTGTTTGATTTTGGTTCTACTAAAGCAATGGGAAATTTGCTAGTAAGATCAGCATCAAAGTAACTGCACTTTCAGACTGCAGTGTGAACAACAGAGCAGCAAACAATTCAGAAAAACAAAGTGTCATTTCTGTAAGAGTAGTCCACTGACTCTTTTCTGACAGCTAATTGTAACAGAATGATTTTTTAAACGAAAACCAACCTTAGCAAGGAAAAGACTTGCTAAAAAATTTTGGGACTTCATTAATGATGAGGGCAGACAAGTCACTAATAACTAGGTACAACTGGCCAGCTAAATGCATGTAGCTAGTCAGCATGTGCATGACAATAAATTAGTGAAACAAATGACTGTGTTAATAAATCCACTGTTGATTTAATAGAGATATATTTGCAGGTATATGCATATATAGATGTATGCATGAAGAGTTACAAAAGGTCATGATCCATCAACAAGTTATGCACACCAGAAACCCAACACACACAAATGCTCCAGTGAGTTCAGTGGAACCATTCACACATGTATTTGCAGGACTGGAGCCAAGAGAACAGATGTCTTTTAGTCTGTTTTGACATATGCGTGAGTATGCATGTACTTTTTGTATTGAATGCATATATTTTATACTTTGCCAAGGAAAACATCATCAGTTGCAACATATGATAAGTGAGGACTTATTACAGCACAATGCAGGCTGCTCTAACACTAGGCTACCTAGCTTTAAGCCAAAATGAAATTTACTCAAGAAGTGGAGTTTGATCAAAATCGTTCCAGGGGCATAAGAGCTAAGACACCTGCGTAGATTTCAATCACTCACTCACAGGAGACTAAACATTTCTCACATGAGAATTTCCAGCTGAGCTCCAAACTGGCTGTTAGCACTCTCTGATATCCTCCATTAGCTCTAATTTTCCTTCTCCGTATGTCCTTCCATCTCTTCTCTCTCACCCAGGGTTACCCTCTCTACAGAAATATTCCTGTCCAGCAGTCCCTCATTCTCAGTCATCCTCATCCTATCTGCCTCAGGAACTTGTCACTTCATTCAGGAGCTCTGGTAAGAAATGCAGGAGCACAGAAATGGATGGTTATATCCCCATCAGAATGCTCCATGCTGCTCCAACTTGCAAAGGGCAACAGATCCTTCTCATCTATATTTACTTGTAGGCATCTGTAGAGTACAGATTTATTTATACATATCTATGTACATACACTACTGTAATATTGTACATTCTGTATCTGTAGACCTTTCAGGAGGTCACACACATTCTCTCAACCTCTCTCTTTTTCCATTGTGATGAATATATATGAGTTGTCCCATTTATAGAGGGAATGAGTAGTCAATGCCCTGTGAAAAATCTCACAAAGATCCCCAGTGGATCCATGATTAAAATCCTGACCTGACTGTCATAGGAGTTCTCCTCCCATTTAAATTGTACTGCTTTGTATCCAGTATTTGGCCATTTAATGCAATAGCATAGAGAACAGACTACAATCTGAAGCAGAAAAGGCAAAGATATGAGATATATCTAAATCAGCCAAAATTAGATCAGTAGAAAATAATATCTTTCTGAGAGCCCAATGGTTTCTAAAATGGCAGCATTCATATCCATTTTTACTTCTTCCATTGAAAACTATCTGCTTGTTGTTCTTCTGGACATTTGTGGAAAGAAAATTTCTGACCTGTCATGAGGATCATTCACCTACAGTGTAGTTTGGAGCTGAAGTTTTTTGCGTTAAAGAAACAGCCCTTTCTATCCCTCTAACCCTCCTCGTTAGCTGACGTGATACTCTGAAAACAGAAACTGTTATATTCTAACAGAAATGTTATATTGCATAAACTAGAATATAGATCATTTCTGGGACAAAACTATGCCAAGCTTTTCCTCCCTTTCCTTTCTCCTCTCACTTCTTCCAAGGTGATGTACTTGCTATCAAATCTTAGCACCTCTCTAACCGAAAGGGATTTATATCAGCAAATGTTGGGAACATTAGTATCAAAATTGGGCTAATTATGTGATTCTGATTTCAATTACAATTAGTGAACAAAGAGCAACAGTTTTCTTCCATTTAGTGACCAGGAAAATCAGACTCAGTAATTCCCCAAATAACTTTGTCAACTGCTCGACAGTGAAAGAATGAACTTTCAAAGGGTGTTCTCATGCATGAGACAGGATGAAACATGACCAGTCACTCCTACTTACGTGTTCATTTCCAGAACATTTTCTGCCGCAAAATAAAATGTCTTGATCTGTGGGTGGCTGATCTTAATAGCACTTTAGGAAAAGAAAAATACAAGAGATATGAAGAAAACGAGTTTCCATAAGAAAGAAATAAAAATAGCTGAAAGAATTACTTAAAATATTTATTTGCTCCACTGTATTAATCTAGATTAGCTTGTCCATCAATATAGCTCTTTCTTTAAAACTCTAGTCTATTTTTAGCTCATTTCCTAGGCCACACAGTATTCAGAAAGTATAAACGACAGGAACTAAAAAGGAAGGAATAAAGAATTAAACAAAGGCTTCCATTATTTCATTACATAATCCTGTTGCTTTCCCACTACTCAAATACTACGCGCAGTTTTGCTTCCTCCAGCTCTGAAATGTAAAGCAAACCTGAAAAAGGTTTGGAGAAAGCACCAGTAGTGACCCAAGACATGGAACAGCTTCCATGAGTGGGCAATCAGGCTAAGACTCCACAGCATGGAAAACTGATGGCTGAAGGAAGGGACATGACACAGTAAAATCACAAGTTAAACAAAGTGGGTGAACAGTGACTGACTCTTCTGACTTCTCCATAAGAAGAATGAAGGCTTTGTCTTGGGGGACACAATTAAAACCATGCTGAGCTTTATAACTTTGAACAACAGCAACACCCCTCCAAACCTTTGAAGCGTGCTCAGAAGCAGCTGGAAGTCAATGCTGCATATGGAGTTTGGAGAGAATATTTTTAAATGTGCACCCCACTAAAGAAGGTGTTTATTCCCTGTACAACCGAAGTCTTCAAGTACAGCCCAAGCTCATTTGCACCACATCAGCCTAAAGAATAGCCCAGGCTTAGAAAGAAGCAGCATTACTTGCACCACTGCTCACCTCCTCAACTGAGGGGGGGCAGCTGAGAACTACAGCTTACTCGTAATCAGCGAATGAAAAAAAGGAGAAAAAAAAGAAAGTGTTTGGCACACTGATCTGGTTTTTTTTGTTTGTGGTTTTAGCAAAGCACATCTGGCAGAGATTTTTCAAAAATATTTTTGCAAGATGGTTTTCTTTCAGTAGCTCAATTAATATCTCATTATTTATACAACAAAAAAGAACTCCCCACAGTTTCACTGTCAAAGGCTTTTTTGAGATTCATTCCTTGCAATGTTGTAAAAAATCATGCAAAAGTGGGAACAAGAGATAAACTTACTGCTTTTTTTTGCATTCAATTGCTCGATCCACACTGAAGTCTGGAAGTCTTATAAATCCTTCTGCTTTTTCAGCCTTCCATAAAAGAAAAAAATTAAATATCACCACATCAACCAACTGGTAAGCTAGTAGACTCCAATGCTGAATAATATTTAACATGCAAGTGCTTGTTTTTGACAGCTTTTTATACTGTGAAAATATATGCTCATCACCATGGGGACAGATTAACGCCTGATGAAATATTTCTATACCAGTTATATTTGTGCAAATCCTGGGTGCTGGAAAGCCACCACTCCTGCTGGTGCAAGTGGCAGAGTGTGAGCATAGATTTTGTTGACTAATAAGGATGAACAAGGGTTATATCATCTCTTCAGGTCTGGATGGTGCCTACAGTCTCAAAGGTGTATGCACCTTACACAAACATGTAACAGCAGCACATACAGTGACCTATGGATAGCTGAAAAATACAATTCAGAAGTGCCTCAAGATGATTCTAAGCAGAAATGGAGGGGGTGTCCCCCGTGTAAGTGCAGCATGGACCATTTTGCAGGGTCACCTGCACATGAGCAAGGCAGAGGCAATGCAGGCTGCTCCCATCCCACAAGGTGCAAGAGGATCATCCCACGCAGCTGAGCTCTGTTGTTAAACACTGCGAACCTGCCTCAGATGGCTTTGGTCACCCAGCTATCACTCCCCCCAGAAATCAGCAGGCGTGGTACAAGTGGTAGCAAAATCCAGGCAGACATGTACAGTACCCTGTTTATATCCAGTCAGCCTTTTCTGCATGCAAGAAGGTTTACTGAGCATTGACGTCTCTGTTCGCAGCCAGCAGCACTCTGAGTCAGAGCGTTGCTCCAGCAAAACTGAAGCGACAAGCCTCAAATCCCTGTTTGTGCTGCCTGAAACTGAAACACCAGAAGCAGAAACATCTGAAGCAGAAACATCATCCTTTACTATATCTATCTATGTGCACCTGGTCATCTGCCATAAGGTTAGGAATCCTCCTAAGATGAGCAATATGTAATGTAGACAAAAGTCTGTAGGACATAATGTCAGGAAAAAACGTTCTTTCCAAAACACAGAATGCTCATTCCTGAATTACATTTTTGCTGCTCCCAGCCATTACTCATAGACACATTAAAATTCTGAAAATGTACACTGAGTTAAAGCAGGTAAAATATATACAGCAATTACAAAGGCAGAGGATAAATGAAGATGGCTGACAGTATCTCAAGTCTCATTATGCATGAATATGACGAGACTATAAAAAGATGTTCATCAAGACAAGTCTTTGAGCTTTAATGCTTGGAAGTATGAATCTCCAAGAACTGAAATATGGACACAGAATGGATATTTCAGTGGGTAGCTTCCCGTCACATCTGCATATCTGTTCTTTGGTATGCAATAAACCATGGCCTAACCATCGTTCCTGCCATTTACATGTGTTAAACATTCATATGAGAGGTTTGTGTTTTGCATCATCACCAGTAAAGGGTTTTGCTGCTCCAGGACACACACACGCACACAGAGTGTTAGTGGAAGGGATTTTTCTTATTTTCTTTCAGTACAGGAGAAGAAATTACTTTTTTACATCTGGGCTGAAAAACTTTCCTTTTGTAATACTTGTATGAAAAAGTGTTTATTTGCCACTGCAGGATTTTAACACCCTCTGATTGTATTTGTATCTGTAAAACTTGTTTAGAGACTAGCTTGAGGAGCTTTTGTTTCCATTCCACAGGTTGGAATTTCATGAGACTAAATTCACTGAGATAAAACAGCAACTAACTAAAGCTAATATTACCATCCCAGATCCATAGTATATTAAGAATATTGGGATGAGCAAATGAGTGCAGGTGAGTAATGAAGGAGCTCTATTCTTGGGCTGCACTGCACTATAGATAGAGATTGTATTATCCTGCATTTCTGTACCAAAAAGATGGTCACTTACTGAATTGGGAATTACCAAAACTCCTGTTTGGTTCCCAAGACAACTCTGAGAATACCAGAGACCAATCTCAAAAAAGCTGTCCATGAGGTACAACAATCACTATTGCACACATAGCTGGATGAGAAACTTGCCTCAAATGAGAAATGCAACAATGCCAGTAGTTTCTCTGCAGTGTGAATCAATAATCCCAGTTTAAGAAAAAGTTATCCATGAGACCCTGTGTGAGGGAATATATCCAGGTGCCCATGCAGCAATAAATCCATGGCCTGAGATGAGTAAACCATCAGGTGGGTGAGTGGGTGACTCAGGTCTGGGACAGGTTTGGCCTTTCTTACATGTTTCAAATGCAATCACAGCTCAGTCAGTTCTATCTATCAGTGCAGTAACCATTGGCCTAGACTGCATCCTATAAGCAGTTTAGAGTGCTGCACAAGCACTCATGAGGGGATTAAGTCCATGAAATGCTATTAGATAAATCACTGTCTCTATTGTCAATGTATAAAAGCATTTGAGTGTTTGGATTTTGTATTGGACTAGTGAATTATCAGGACCCCGTAAGCCAGTGTGGAGACACCAGGAATGCTCCCACCCATGCAGGAATGGAACTTGGACTTGAGCCACTGACTTAATCCATTAGTAAATTAGGGGAGCTAAGTTACTAATGAAAATAGGCCTGTAGGCTTTGATTTCGGTACTTTAACAGTTGTAAAACAGAGAAACCCCCGAGTTCTTATGGAGTATTTGGCATGTTCCAGTTGGTAAAAGATTATGTTCCCACACACACATTCACTCTCAATGCATTCAGATTTTATACTAATTCTGTCTGTGAACTCATATTTGTTAATTTAAGGAAAAATTTATGTTTCATTTTATGTATGAGTGAAAGGAAGGAGGATAATTGTGTGAATGTTTTTCATGCACTTATTTGTACACATCTCAAATGTGCCATCTATGTAACAGAAAAGAGGTGTTTGATGGGTATGTTGCTTCGTAATTATCAGGAAAGGAAGAAAGGAAAAAAGCAAACGAAGTCACAACATTAAAACCTTATGGGTGTTATTACAGTCAGCAGATAGAATTCCAAATAAACCCTAGGAACAGAACATGTGAAAGTCATCTTCTCAGTCATTCTTGGGATAAAAATGACATTTTAAAACATTTGAAGCATACAGAAACCCTAAGTGCTTTCTTTCTTCCAAAATGTTATCTCTAACATGACTTTAGCATGCTGTTATTTAACTCACACATTTCACTCAAGCTTCCTTCAAATTTTGATGCAAAGCAGTAAAAGAGCCCTAAAAACTCAGATAAAAAGAACCTTGACCTGTTTTCTACTTAATCAGGATGTTTAAAAGAATAAGCTGTTATCTCTTGTGGGTTTTAGGGAGGTTAGCCTAACATAAATCTGTACTTTTGCTATTCCAAATTGTAGAAAAATAATTTCATTAATAACAACAGTCACTGCAAATGCTTGGGGCAAAAAAGAAGTAGCCATTTTTTCACAGAAAAAGCTTTTCACTCAAAAAAAAAGAAATTATTTATGAAACACAATGCATGAATCCAATAAAAAGGTTAATGTCCTTTTGAGCTTGCCTCAGTACGTTATCTAAATGTTGTGGCTGTAAGAGATTTAGTAAGTCATTTAAAGTGAGGGTAATATTGAAGCAAGGTTTTTAAAAATAGTGCTATAAATTAAATATCTGGTTACTGTGGAACAGCTCCAACCTGCAAATCAGGGTAGTCCTCATGGCTTCATCACTGTTTCAGCACTGGCCCCAGAAGCCCCTATGGATGCTGGAGAAGCAGTTCAGACTTTTTAGTCTTTTTTTCTCTCTCCCAAGTACACCAGTGAGGCATCCTATAGAACTGTGAATAATTTGTGTAAGATACTGGGCCAGAGGTCCCCAAGCCTCTCAGCACAATCAGAAGACATCAATGACTTTTTCTCATCCATGTAAGCAGCTATTACAACTCAAAGGTAAAAGATTTTTCTTTTAAAAGACTGTAATTATACAGCTTTCAGCAAAGCTGTTGGAATGAGGACCAATTTAAATGCAATGAATGGGGGGAAAAAAGTACAAAGATAAATAGTGACAGTAGATCACAGCCTGCAAGTCTTTAATTTTATATTTATGTTTCTTTTCAGCTGAATCCCCATGACAACCATCGTTAACACATTCTGCAAAAATCTATTTCAACTCTATTTGGAAAACCAGTCAAGCTACCCTAAAGACCCACCAGACAGAAGAATTTAGTCTTTTGTCCCATTCCAGCCAACACTGTCCAACACAGTCGAAACAAGCACAGAGAGCCAGGAGCCGGGATTACATGTGACAATCCTCCCCCATCACCCTTCTTCCTATGTAGGAGTACTAATTCCCTCTGAGGTTTCAGTATGAGAATTGAAACTGCTAAAGGGTCAGGAAGGATCACAAACTGTACTATTTAAACACTTGTCTTCAAGGCAGCTGCCTACAGGGAGCAGTACATAAAAAAAAGAAGGAACCAAACACTAATGAAGAGCCGTTGTCCAAGGAGTCTGGTGTTCTTGAATGCACCCAGAAAGTCTGACTGCTCAGATACATTTTCTGACATTTCCTGTGTTTTCATTGCAAAAACAACCCTTCTGTGCTTCCTCCTAGTCCAAACAGCTTCCCCTCCCCAGACTGGGAGTGCTTCCATTCTGCAGAGATAAGTTTACTTGCCTCATGTTTTATAGAAAGAAGAAGGGTGTGTGGGAAGAGGTTCCAGGGCAGCCTACCCAAGCCTGCTGAGACCATCGGGCCCTGACCTCAGCTAGCTCATTGAGAATTTACTCAGATTTGCCTGTGTTCTTTAGCTTTCTTTCAGTGAAGGAGAAGCTTGACTCTTGGGGTGTCTGATCTGCTGTTGCAGATGTGTTTATTATTTTTACTCTTTTGAGCTGTTGCAGTCACAAAATATTTTATGTTAAATTGAAGGAAATATCAGCTGCAAATGTCACAAGTGTCCCATTTCATGTACCCACATCTACTTCTTGTGAGAGACTCAAAACCAGAGTGGCTTGAAGAAAAATTAAACCAGAGCAGTGGAAACATCCAGAGCTTCAGAGGCACATGAAGATGAACTTGACCAAGAAGATGATACTCAGATGAGGTTATCTACCCAAATCCAGGATAATGCACATTCCCATACAAATTCCACCCACTCTCTATTTTCTCCATCTCCATTAGAAAAAAGGTCCAGCACCCTGTTGCTATGCTACAGTTGCCAGTGTCTCATTTTCACACAGCCACAAACAAACCATGCTCATTTCTCACAAGAACAGAGATGGTCAAGCAGAGCTACAGGCAACCAGTGTGCCCCAGTTCCTTTGACATCAGCCCCACTCTTTCACCACCGCCTTTGGCATCAGCTTCTGTAAAAGGGCTGGTCACAGGAAGCCTCAGGCACGTGAGAAGCAGGACTCCTGTTTCAGCAGAGCTTCAGACTGTTACCTTGTATGCCCCCTTGGGACCAAGGATTAACTTTACTGAAGACAGTGGAAGTGCAGGCAGTCCTAACGCCGGGTCAGAGACTTAAAAGAAATGTCAAGCAAACGTGTGAATGTGTCCCTGCTATTTCTCCTTCATCAGTCTAGAAGTGAGAATATCTGGGTCTAATTGATCTCACATATGACTCTGAGCATGCCTCTGGTCTCAAAAATTTAAGAAGGTCTTAGCAAAGAACACCTCCTCTCCTTTGCAAACCTCACAGTTACCGACATTCTGAAAACATTGCCTGAATCTATAGTTACACAGAGCACTTTAAGCTGCCCAGAGAAACCTTGAGTTTTAATATGAAATAGTGTGTGAGAGTTGGCAGAAGTTGAAAGCAAAGAGGTGCTACCAGCTAGCATGCTTAAAGAACAACTGTGATAGGTGAGAACTCAGGGCTGACACAAGGCAACAGCATTTTGAAGCCATATGAACTCTTCAGAGGAAATTAAATAAATTGAGATGAGGCTGATACTTATTCTTCAGCCTTGTTCATTTGGGGGCAGCCAGTGACAGACAGGAAGTAGGCATGGACTAAAAGGATGAGTGCTGTCAAGCAGACATGATCATGGTTTGGATCTCAGGAGTACAACTTAACCAGGCCAGAACAACTGAAGGAAGTGGAGGAATTTGCACCTCTCCCCCATCACCCTTCGCTTCCCAGAGGCAAACTTTTCATAGCCTTGCCTTTTTAATTTCCTCCCAGCTTGATTACTCCTCCGGATTATTCCTTTCTGATATTTTCCATGTCTAAAAAGATGCTTCAGCCAGCCAGCTCACCTTTCTTAAAATTGCTGGCCAGAAGTATAACTGCAAATATAGATTTGTAACAGAAAATATTAATAAGGTTTTGCAACATATTAATGCTGCTGATTAGTATATCTGCCAGGCCATGCCTTTCAAGGAGAGATATTGTAAGTATTAGGAAAAAAAGTGCCTTTTCAAACTTTTTTTACCTAATTTTTCTATTTCTTTTCTTTCTCTTATGTATGCATTTAACTTAGTCTTGAAAATAATCTATGTCAGACTACCAAAACATCATAAAAAACAACAGCCCAAGACTATCAGAGCTGCTTTAATTTTACCTCAAAAAGAAATAGCTAATATCATCTTGAAGTACCAGTCAAAGTTTTTATTCTGCTAAAAAAAGCAGACAAAAAAAATCTCTCTCTCACACATACACACACACAGGCAAACAAAAACCCCACAAAAAAACCACTAACACTATACCCACACCTGAAGGGAGAATGTGAAATACTCTACATGAGAAGCTTTGTTTAGGGTATGAGGATTTTTTTAATGGCTTAAACTGTTTTATTTGTTCCCTGAAACAGTTAGCAACATTTTTAATGGGGATTATTGCAATGGAAATAAACAAGTGGAAACAGCCCAGCTTGCCTTTGATTTTTTTTTAAATGCTCAAAGAAGTAATAAGGGTTCCTTTAATCTTTCATCCTTTGCTGTGCCTGGGACATGCTGATTTCCAGAGCAGCTAATTTGCATTTAGGGAACCTCCACAATGTTGAATGTCCATCCACAATTCAACACTGAAGCTGTTGAGTTTCAACCACTGCTTTTGCTGGCATACCCTAATTCTCTTCACATCCTACTTCCATGCCCTGTCACTCAGCCATTTGAATGTGGTAAGAGCTTTTTAGAGGTAGCAGTGCCAGACAGCAAAGTGTAGGGAATAATTATACCTGAATCTTCCTAGGATGGGCAAGACACCCTCTCTGCCCAATCAAACAAGCCCAGAGTAAAGCCATCTGCCCTCTACCATTTGAAAGGGAAAAAGAAAACAGAAAGAAAAAAAAAGAGAAAGAAAAAAAAGGAAAAATATTAAATAGGAAAAAAAGAAAAAGAAACCAAGCAGACAAATAAACAGAATAATCTCAGTGTGGAAAGGGATGGAGAGAGAAACAGGAGAGACATTTCTGAAAATTAAACTAATAAGAAATGAAGAAACATTCTTGTTCTGAGTCTTTATAACAAGTGTTTGCAAATTGCCTGTACCCAGGAAAATATTTCTCAAATTCAAGTGCCACCAGAGCCTTCAAAGAACAGCTCTTTACAGGGCAAAACTGACAGCAAGTTAACATTTCACAAGTACTTGCTGAACTAGAAAACACATTGTTTTCTGCACATTTCACATTCACACTGATACTTCCCAGATCACAAGAGATGCCAGGACTGAGAAATAAACCCAGTTATTTGTACTCCTCCGGGGTGCACCTAAATGGTAACCCCAGCTTCCCTTCTCTCAGTCCCAGCAGATGCTGTTTGTCTGGCACCCGGAGTTGGATGTACGCTGTACTCACCAGCTGACTGCTGTACCAATACAGTGATGACTCCTTTAGCACACACCAGAACTTTTTCCATTTGTTGCCAATGAAAGCTCCTTTTTCCTTCTTTTTGTAGAGCCATCCTTGGCAATCGGCTTGCCCCAGCTCTTTGCACGATATCCTCCGTCGGCTCATTATAAAGAACCCTGTGCCATTAAAAACACAGTGTTGTGCTTGCTTAAAAGTGCAGTACCAGGAAAGATGTTGCTGCCAATTAAAGATATCATCCTTACTTAGGAATCTCAGCAAGTCATCCAAGCATACCTTAAAATATACTTAGAAGTCATTCAGTTTTATAATGGCTGTGACAGTAACACACATTCATTTGAAAGGCATGCTGATGCTCAGAAATAAAACAGTAAGCTGTACATAATGCAGATACTAATTAATGCTAAGATAATCATACACAAGTTTTTGTAAATTAAAAATACAGCCTTTGATCCTTTTAAGAGACACATGCATGTATTTTCCCTCACACAGCTGCACTGAAAAGAATACATCTATTTAAGTCAGCTAGAGAAAACTATTATGCCAAGTGCATGAAAACCACTAGTGTGTACGTCTCTGCAGGCAGCTGATTCTGCCTCACTGATTTCCAGCTTTGATTCAATTAACATACCACAAGGATTTAGTCCAAAGGAACAGCCCGTTGTCATTTTTCTCAGAATCAATGAAAGAATCAGTGGAGTTAAAAAGCAGCTTTTCACCAGCTGAGTAGCACTACAAAATCCTCACCCTCCCAAGAATAAGACATACTAAGAAAATAACAAAAGAGGAATCCAAGAGAGAAAAGAAAAAAACAATCTCTCGTTACCTTGACTTTTCTTTTTTGCCTTCTGACGCAAAGGAACCTGTAAGAAATGCAGGAAGGAAAGAAAAGAGGAAATTTCAGATTGTGTTGCAACATTTGTGTAGAAAGGGGAGGGGGAAGCTAGAGAAGGACGGGGTGGTGATGCTGGTGGTATATGCAGGATGGAAACGCATAACCCACTCACTGCTGAAGGGACGTGAGCAGCTGAAGCAAAAAACATGTTAATTAAAATTGATGTACATCTAGTTGAGCAAGAGCAAACGCAACCCTATTACACATGTGTCTATCTACTAGTGCTTCCTGTTTCACATCCCCAGGCAGCTTCTACTTTGCCGTGTTTGCCTGAATTGTATTCTGTGTTTTGAAGTTAAAAAATATAAGTTAAAACTCCAGCATTTCAATGCTTCATTACACTCCACAAGGGGGATTTACAAACATGGGGAGATTAAAATACATGCCAGGTGACTGATAGTCATTTCGCTCATTCTATGGAATCTTGAAAAAGAAAAAAAAAAATTGGTTTTCACCTTTGCCATTTTTATTTTAATACAGAACATGTATTTTTCCCTATGAAAGTGTTTAATAATATTTCTTAAGAAAAAAATCACACAAAATATATGGAAATTTTAGTCACTGCAAAAATAACACAATTGAATTTATTTATGCACTTGCAGTCTACATATTTCATCCTGCATAATCACATAGAAAATGAAACTAAAAGAGAAGACCACAGAACAAAAAAGCAGGTAATGGAAAATGGAAGGTATGGCTTTTGGAGTAAATTGTCCCCAGACAGGCTGGTTGGTTGTGTAATTGCAGACAAAGTACCTGACTTCTCTTTGCCTCAACCTTTCCTTCTCTAGTGTGGGAACTAAAGCATTCACCTTTTTCTATTTTTAGGAAGGGTTTGAAGCCCCCGGATGACAAATGCTGGATAAAGTGACGTATGATTTAATATGCCGGCCACAACGTTGCTATGCAAAGCCGGTAGCTACCTGATCCGCTGCAGAGCTACGCTGTGAACATCCCTAATGTAGCCCCTCTGCCTCGCCAGCCAGCTTCTCAGGGAAACAAAACCCCACTTCACATTACCCTTGAAAAATTTGATGGCTCTTCTCACAGGCAAATTGAAGGTGAGTAGAGCTAGACCATCTGCAAACAATGATAGAAGAGACCGCTGCCATCAGGATTTACAAGAGCTACAACTTTCTCAAGCAGGGATCTCTGCAGCGTGTATCACAGAGCACAGAACCACGGACCACAGTCCTGTGCTTATCTGGTGCCTATTTGACATGACCTGAACAACGCTCTTGTGGGAGGCATTACCAGGCATGAATAATCCCAGACTCCTGCTTAATCACTGAGTATTCTTTTTACCTTTTTCCCTTAATTTTTTTTTTTTAATTCTATCACTGCCTCACTCTCTCAGACTATTCTCCATGACAACACACAAAGAAAAGCAATAAGAAAACACACCAGCACTATTAGAGGTTCTGCTGTTTCCCCATCCTATATAGGCCATCCTTCATGTCTTCATTCTGAAGAAAGTAATGCCCTATTTAGGACACATGGTGAAAATACATGGCCTCAGGGAATCAATGGGTCATACAAACTAATTACTTTCCTTTAGAGCTATCCAAAATGATATTAAGAAAAGCAAACATGAGTCCGGTCTCCTGGCCCAAAAACTGTGTAGTAAGACAACATCACATCTTTGCCATGGTACTAGATTGGGGTCATTTCATCTCTAACCAGCAGAAAGTCATACAACAAGAAGAGCAGTACTGAGACAGGATGTGGCTCTCTCCACACAACTAAGGAGGAAGCAATCTTTCCACTAACCTTGTTGATGATCTAAAGCAAAATAACATGGTCTATTGCTCATCTGTCAAGAAAGAGTTAATACCTGTATTATGTAAGCCATCTCTTGGGGCCCACTTTATATCAGGCTGAGGCAAAAACTGATTACCAAGTAAGAGCTTGGGCTAGCTAAAAGAATTTTAAAATTTACATGTATTATTCTCCGGCAGTGATGGTATCCTGCTGCAAGCTGATAGGGGTCATGAACCAACCCTCTTTTCTTCATATATTGTAGGAGGAGTTGGGAAATTAATGGTGAAAGGAAGAGCAGTTTCCCCACTTAGCACTATATTTAGTTTTCCTGGATAAAATTGGTGGCAAATCTCTAACAAAATAACTGATGAATGAAATTTTTTGAATTAAGATATATTTCTCATTATCTTTCCAAGTATTCCTGAAAACTAGGTAAATTTTCAACAAATTAGTACTAAGCCTGGAATTCTGCATTTTTCGTTGTGTTTTAGTGCTGTTCAGAAACCCAACTTCATCCCGTAAAAAATATGTGTTGTGCTCCACACAAGAGAAAGCTCTAATCCCCAACTGCAGCAATAAAATCTGGCGTGATTCACAAAATTGCCTTCTCAAATTTTGTTGATCTATAAACAAATAAAAAACCCTCTTTCTCCAAAGCACAGTGTTTAGAGTCAGATAGATATTTTATGAAATAAACAAACAGTTTTCAGTGAAACTGTTTTCATCTCAAACAAATAGAAAACCTATATTTAAATGAATCTACCACAAAATTCATAAAATGCCTCACCAGCAGAGTTTGGATTCAATTTTCCATGAGAATACAACACATTAGCAAGTCTCCAGTGGCAAACCTTTTCTCAAGAAGTAAATTAAAGTTTCTTTCGCTGAAAACGCTTTTATAAAAGTCAATAATCTTTTATTTCAGTGAACCTGGGTGAACATTGATTAAGAGATATTTTAAAGTTTCACTCTTACAGAGATTCTTACCAGTGCAGAATACAGAGAAAACTGTGCAAGGCAGAGTTGTTACCGATAATACCAGAGGTATAACAGCAGTTTCAGATGTGAAGGCACTGTAACTAGCAGACATAGCCACTGGAACAATCTGAAACAAAGCCAAATTTTGCTTCCGACTACAGTGGATGTTTTTCTATAATTTTCAATTTCCTGATGGAAAGTGATTTATTTCGTTATCACAGGTTCAACTGAAAAACAAACTAAGAACGTCAGATGTATTTCTATTTCTTCTTGTTACCAGGGAAGATCTGAGAGCAACAGTTCTGAGAAACCTCTTGGATAACTGCAAAACACACACTTTTGTGCAAGACTGGCAATAGAGAGTAGGTTTTAATTGTTTTGGTATGCTTTGGTTTGCTAAGGACTGAACAGGATGGGATGGTGATCCTGCAGAACAACACAGATTTCAAACTTGCTATCCATTACTCGTCCACTTGGCAAACACACCATGTGAGTGAGAACAGCACTAAAACACAACAAGAAAAAGGATTCTGTTCGACTGTGCGTTGTTCACAGCCACTTCTGTGCCAGGCAGGCTCCAGTGATGAGCAAAAACACAAGCGAAGCAACAACTTCAGCAGTGACTTCTGCCAGTTTATATGTCCTATTTTTTGCACAGAATCACAGTATGATTAAGATTGAAGGGACTTCGAGAGGTCATCTAAGTCCACTCCCCACCTGCAACTGGTTTTCCAGGACCATTTCCAGACAGCTTTTTCATTTCACCAAGCATGGAGACTCCACACTCTCTCTGGGCAACCTGTGACAGTACCCCATCATCCTCACAGTAAAAAAGGTTTCCTGATTCAGAGGGAACCTCCTGTGTTTAAGTTTGTGCCCATCACTTCTAGTCCTGTCACTGGGCACCACTGAAAAGAATCATAGAATCATTAAGGTTGGAAAAGACCTCTAAGATCATAAACTCCAACCATCAACTTAGCATCACTACCATGTTCACCATTAAACCATGTCCTCTTCTTTGCATCCTCCCTTCAGGTATTTATACACATTGATAAGAGCCCTGCTGAGCCTGTTCTCCAAGCTAAATAGTCCCAGTTCACTCAGTCTTTCCTCATATCTGACATGCTACAGTCCCTTAATTATTCTTCTGGCCCTCAATCAGGCCTCTTCAGTATGTCATGTGTCTCTTATATCGAGAAGTCCAACACAGCATTCCAGGGATGGCCTCAGCAGCACTGAATAAATTATTACCTCCCTTGACCTGCTGGCAACACTTTGTCTAATGTAGCCCAAGATACCATTTACCTTCTTTAAGCATGGGCACATTGATGGCTCAGGATGTACACCAAGATTCCCCGGTCATTCTCTGCAAAGCTCTACGGCCCCCAGCATACACTGGTATCCCCTGACAGTATCATTTGTGCTCAGATGGAATAACAACAGGGGATAGAAGTCAGAGGGCTGGACAGGCTTTGGCAGTTTCTCCACAACATCCTGGATCCTCGCCCAGCCCAGGCAGCAAACATCTCTAGATGGCTGGTCAGGCCTACAGCTGAGTCCTCCGTCCCTTGCAGCAGGGAGTCACCCACTGCAGGGTCTCACCATTTCTTCCTGGTAGATCTGCATGGTTTACAGTTGAGTGAGCCAGGTCCTTTGCTAGGAGGCACATCTGGAACCTCTTCAGTTATGAGGGCAGTCAACCTGTTTTGGAGTTGCAAGTTCTCAGGTGAGGCAGGAGCTTCCTCTTGATACAAGAAGTCATCAACTTCCATCCTTCCAATTCTCCAGAGGTTTTGCTTACTTTGATAGCAGGTGTAGACACTGCCTTCTTCTCCACTGCATGTGGGGACTGATGATCTTCAAGTGTTGTGTCTCAGAGAAGACCCCATCTCCCTCCCTTCCACTTTCTCTGATGCTGCACAGTCTGCACGCTTCCTCCCAAACCTCCTCCACTTGCCAGCACAGCTCCTCAAAGACATCCTGCAGGGCCGAGAGACATCTCCCTTGGCCTTAGAGAGAGGCCCCTGACACCCGCTAAAGTCTGGGACTTGGAGGGCTGCAGGCACTCCGTGTGGAAGCCTCTGCCCTAGCAGGGACAGCTGCTTCTGCACCTTCCAGGGAAACTGCCTTCTTACCACCATGTCTTAGGACTGTTACAGCCCCACAGTTCCAACAGAGGCCCCCTTATTTCACTCCTTCATCATACCCTGCTGCACAAACTGATGGCTCTGTTGGCTGCAGTCAGGATAGGTCCCTCCCAAACACCGGTTAAAGGGCTCTTGACCCTTCCTAATCAGAGAGAGGTGTGTCAAAGGCTCCAGGCATCCTGGGTCAGGGGGAGCCTGCAAATTCCCTAGGAATAAAAAATGGGGTGAAATAGGTATATGAGGCTGTTTCAGGGGAAAGGAAAAAAAAAAAGCCTGCAAGGAAAAGCAGGGGCGTTGGGCTAATACAAAACAGGCTTCATGTCTCGTTGGACTCAAAACGCATGAATCTGAGAAGGCACCAAAGGCAGCTATGATCAACAGTCATATTCTACAGAGCTGTATTTTCCTTAAGCTTCTTAAGGGTTACATAGACGTGTGGCTAAGAAAATCCCTTGCTAAGCTCATGTATCTTATGTTAAAGTTTTCTCATCCACTGAGGGGTAGGACTTGGAAGTGAGGGCACCCCTGGCATCAGGCACATGCAGTAGACTTAATTTTATCCTTAGAGCAGAACTGGAGCAGCCTCACCACTTGGGCTGGTCCATAAGAAAGATCTTGTTTGGATATTGATGCTGTTCACATGGGCTATTCTTTTATTCTGTTCATGGTCTTCTATGACTACAAGGATACATATGACCTCTTCAGATGATCAATAACTCTGGCATAACTTCAATTATACTTACGAGAATATTGCCATCAGGTTCCATGAATGGTTTCAAGGCTTAGTGGAAAGGCTGTAAAAAGAGAAAGTTTTGTGTACTTAGGCTCTGTATTATGCTTTCATATAACATAAGTCTTGGCAGTAAAATTAAAAAATGCTTTAAAACATTTTGTCCTTCTAACTGTACCCTCTGACTTCTTCCAGCCCCTAAAAAAAAAAACTTTTCCAAAAACAATCCTATATTATGTGAACTGATTTTACTGTTTTAGAAATCAACAAGCAGTAAGTAATATTATCTCATAACTATCCAAGCTTATTTTTATGAAATAAACAGAATAAAGCTCATGGATGTGGCCAGAGAGTTGCTTTTTGCTTGGCTGTGATGAGTTTTGGAGCTGGGTGGGACTGGGGGTTTGGGGGTTTTTTTGAGGAAATGCAGAGAGAATAAATAAATAAAATTGGGAGTGGATTATTTTTGTTCAATTTGGTCTTTACTCTGAAAGAAATCTATAGGATTTGGCTTTCTTCTTTAGTTTAGGAATTCCCAGCATTTTTGGGATTAAAACTTAGGTAACCTTCTGTGACTGCTAAAAAAGCTGTTAGCAAGGAAACCTTCTAACTTTCCCAGCACTTCTGTGAGATTTCTCTCCTTCTCTCTTTTTTCCCAAGCAAAACTATTAGAAACAATTCTATGAGTTTTTGTAAACTAATTAGTATCGTGCAGCTGTGTACTTTGTTTTGGATTTCTTAAGAGATATTTTAGAATGAATGTTTTGAGCAATTGACCAATAAGTTAGGTAGGTAGCTAAGCTCAAAGTCAAGTTACCTCCTGCAGTTTTCTGTAAACATCAGAAGCAAGAAGCAAGAAGCAAGCTACATTCATAGAGCCGTTCTGTATGTTAATAAATAGTTCATTTGCTTTGCCTTATTCACCCTAGACTCCATGTCGTTGTTAATAAAACTCTGCAACAACCTTCTAGTTCTCCTGAATGGGATGCGACCTCATACTGGACTAGCCATTTTATAACAGATTGAAATTTTCCTTTCTGGAGACCAAAATCTGCGCAGTCCAACAGCAGACACTGGATTCTATTTTCCACAGACACACCAGGTTAGTAGGTATCCATTTAGGTGGCAGATCAGGTGATTTCATTTGGTTAACACAAGTGCTTGCCAGCTCCCTGTGTGATTTTCCTTTGGTTGGTAGAATGGGCAGATGAATTGGTGCAGTGTACAAGATGAACGAAAACACACCAGTGTTTTGGTGCCAGCAAAGTTCCTATAAAACTCACCCCTCTGCATGTGAAAGAATCATTGAGGAAAATGGGAGAGGATGCAAGACTCTGCTGAAGCAAGCAAGAAAGGATTTCCAGAAATAGAGTCACACTTCAGAAGAATTTCTAACGAGAACTTTTTCCTGTTACTAGAACCAGTTATTTAAGGTATGTGCCACTCCTCATACATAATATTTGCCTTAGTTTGAAAAGAAAACCTTAAAAAAGAAAATAAAAACCCACCTACTGGCTTCCAGCAATTTCAAACCAAAAATAGAAAGGCAAACAAATACATATTTTTCTGGCTCCCAGCCGTTTCTGTTCAAAAGCAGAAAGAAGCACTTTCTATAAGTAGCTCAAGTTGAAGTAATATCATGATGAGGAGAGATGTTATGGCCAATAATTTCAAGGATGTTTAGAAATCATAGCTAGTACAAACAAGCAGAGGAAACACCTTGAGTTATACAAGCAAATTAACACTGAGCCTCAAATACAGAGCAAGCAAGAAAGGAAATAACAGACCATATCACAGTAATTATTGTGACGTGGCCTTTTTCCTGTCATTTCCTCATTTCATGTGTGCCTTGGGTTTGGGGAGGAACTGCACAGCTTTGAATCAGACACAGTACCAGGAGCAAGAGGAGAAGCATTAGTTAACTGGCAAGGCAAAGTTTCCTCCTGTGTGCTTTGTGGCAAAGGAGCTAAAATGCATTTCAGCTAACCCTTCTCAGTGACTTTAACACAAACTTTTGTTTAGTTTCCAGAAACTGGATAAGCAGTCTTTGAGCCAGCATCCAGTGCTCAAAAGCAGTGTTGACTTCTGTCTCATTCCAGTTAAAGAGTACAATTTCTTGTTCTCTGTGTAATGAAAGATACTTAAAAAATCACACGGTCACTGCAGAAATAACTCTTAGACACTTAACCTGAGTTTGTTTCTCCTAAATAAACCCAACCTGAGTGAGATTAGTTACTCTGTGAAATGGCATTAGGATTCTTAGATCCACTCAAGTGTACCTAACTGGTGCAAAACTAATATTTCAGAAGGGCATAACTTGTTTATCTCTCCACTACAGCGAAGTAAGTGATTCTTTTCCATTTTGTGCAGGTGCACTGTGGGAAAACTATCTCTCCTTTCTAAACAGTCAGATGAATTAGGAGAAGGAGCTGAATAAATGTAGCCAGTCCAATAGAACCAGTCAATACCCACCTTACCGGATGGCCCAGCATGACCCTGCAGGGGCTGTCTGTGGGAGCCATGGCCCCTGCCCCTTGATAACCCCTCTCACAGGCTGCATTTGACATCCCCTGATGGGCAGTGCCCCCACTTTTCCCTCTGTGTGGTGGCAGTGATCACACCATGGCAGCCCAGCGGCGTGCTCAGGGCTGGCAGCTTTGCCAATAGAAGGGCTTCCCAGCCCAAGAAATCTACCTGAGCCCAGGAGCTTTGCAAGTCAGTGAGGGGTTAGTAAGAGACAACCCTTCAGTTCACACCATCAGGAAGGTGTCCTGACTCCCAGCTGGAATAGCTGCAGCAAGAGAAGGCTTGGCCCATTTCACAGCACTTGCCATGCGATGTTACAGCCTGAAGACCTGTGTGTATCCTTGCCCTGAGTTAGGTGGCCATTGAATTTGAAGAGGGATGTCACCCCAAAAGGTGGATGTGGGATTCTAGCCCTCTTCCTAAAACTCTCCATTTGCAACACGATAAATTCTGGGAACAGAAGGAGAGGAAAACCCTCCAGCCTACGGATTAAGGTACCCACACGGAAGACGTGCAACAGGATTGCAGTCTGCTGCAATGGATGATCAGTTTGCTAAAATTGAATATTGGAACAAACCAAAGAGAGAAAATTAAACACTGTAAATCTCCACCCACTTCAGATGGCTTCAGAAACAATGAAACAAACTTGAATCTCTCATTTTGGAGGCTAAACTGCAACGGATGTACTGAATAAAAGCAACGGGGATATATTTACATTATCAGTTTGTAAACCATATCTATATTTCTTTGGCTTTTTCTAGAGTTACCTGAACCACTTGATTTAAGTTCAGTCTCAGCTGAATACAGTGTCAAATGTGGCTTCAGTTAAAAGATTTCTAAATCAAGTTCTTGAGGGTTTTTATATTTGATTTAACAACTGAACAATGAGTATCGGTGTGCACAGTTTTACTAATCTCACTTCACTCTTGCTTTTTCAGGAAGAGTAATAAACAGGTATGTGAGCAATAGCTGATGCAACAAATGTGGAAACATGACGGGTGTCTTGTCAGAAATATCTTGCAGTCATAGATAGAGGTAGTCTATTTGATTCATCATCTCTTCTGAAATAGAAATATCTCTGTGAAGATCAAATGTAATTTGAAAGGGTGGAAAAAAGGGGGGAAAAAAGAAAACATTGAGGTTCCAATGAGTCTAATTGCAAAAATCAATCTTAATTCATTAGTAATATTCCTCTTGGGAAAATCAAAATCCACAAGGCCTTATGCTGTCTCTTACCAATTACAAGCTACAGTGAGTATGTCAATCTGCACTGATCGTGGTATGAGCCTGCCAGACATGCCTTCCAGGCATCTCTCAGATGACATCCAGAGTGGACATATGCCTTCCTGCTTCAGAGCAAAATATTTGATATATGCAACATGACTCAGACTCTCTGTGCTGCAGAAGCACCCAAAATGTGCATAGCTAAACTCCTGTTCAGATGGCATTGACACAGACTGCTCCAAAAGAAAGTTTCTGTTTTACCAAGCACCAAGACAAGGCTGTAGACGGCCCAGAAAATAAGCTTTGAGCCTTCTGTTTATATTTCTCACACTGGTCACCAGCTTTGACCTCTGTGCTTGTTTTCTGTTTATTTGGCTGTCTCCAACAATCTGCGCTTCAATGGGCAATGAATTGACAGGCTATATGAAACTAGTGAGTGCTACAAAATTTCCTCTCCCAAAAATCAATGATTACTTAATCACATATTTCACCAGACATTAGGAACAGCATTGCCCCAATTTACAGCAGCGCTTGAAGCACTGTCCTGTGGCAAGGAGACAGCCTTACATAATAGTCCCAAATTATCACACTACCTCTAACTGGGGTTCTTGCAACAATGCAGGGGGAAAATGATCACAGTGATTGCAAGCTCATAGTTGTCCTTAGGCTTACTTGAGATCAATTTAATCTGACAGAACCTTACCATTAACCACTAATTAGTCAGCTCTAGTCAGGTACTTAGCTGGTTAATCAGCTATCTAAATTGACCGTCTAGCTTGTACAAGGAGTTTCTTGGCCTGCAGATTTTCTCTCACATACAGGCTCACCAGGGAAGATGGATATTAAGGTGGTGCTTTGCCTCGGGGCAATGACAAACAGACATTAAGGTCATTTTCACAAAAGTTCATGGACCCATCCCATCCTGAGTAAGGTTGCCCCACCCACCTTGGTCCCCATGCGTTCATGTTTCCAATCACTGATGAAACTACAGATTCACCATTAGCATCAGAAAGAGCAAGTCTGTGAAAATATAGTCACAATTGTCAGAGAATACCTACAGCTTTGGTCACAATGGATAACTTTAACCTTTTGAATAAGCATTGCACTTTGAAAACACCAAAGGGTTCTTTTCACAGGCTTAGCAGCAAGAAACTGCATTTTTCATATCTAATACCTTTATATTTTTATAATACCATTGGTTATAACTTTGTTTTGAAATGCGTTGGAGTTACTCAATCCCCTCATGTGAAAGTAATTCAAAAAGATGACTTCTGACTCTGTTTGGGAGAAGGCCAGGAAGAATTGGAACAAAGTTCACTGCTCCTGTGTTGGAGACAGAAAGGGTCTGGAGATAACGCCCTGCTTGGATCATGGCCAGGTCCTGTCAGCCCAGCTGGGAAGCCCAAGGGCAGCAGGTTATATGTGCTGACAGCTCTGAGCAAGCAGTTGCAGGAGTCAGTGCTCCCTGCCTTCAGGAGGGGCGGGGCTGGAAAGAAAGAAGAGGTTCAACAGAAAGAAGATGTGCTCCAGCTGCCTCACAGACTAAAAGGAGAAAACAAAATGGCATGCTTAATGAAGTGTGTCTGCCCCAAATTCCCTGTAGTGTTGAACTGACTCCTAGTGCTTCTATGTTTGAAGGCCATGGAAGAGTTTGCAGAAACACTGAGTGCAATGCTTCAATTCCTACTGCCTCCTAGCTGGTTTGTTTGGTTTTTTTGGGTTTTTTTGCTGTGACAGGCAATGAAAGCAGGCAAAGTTAAGCTGGCTGAAAAAATGGAGGAAGAATTAGTGCACTGAAGGGGTAAGGAAACACTTCAGAGATAAAGAAGCACTTCCCTGATGTTCTGCTCTCTTCCAAAGATGCACAGGTTTTTGCTAGTCCAGAAGATGAAACCAGAAGGGAGGAAGGGGGAAAAAAAGGCAAAAAGCCTCCTGAGACAACCATCTAAGGGGTTTCTCTTGAAGCAAGCCCCTTGTGAAAAGATACATATGAAGAGAGGGACCATCATTCTTTCCTCTATTTTTTCAGGTCAGTTGTTCAGCAAAGACTGTCTTGAGGGAGCACTGCAAGGTCCAGCACATAAAGAGAGAACAAGGGCATGATTCACCCTAGCACAAAGGCACAGAACTGCTGCTCTGCTTGCAAATTTGGATCATTGCAGTGACAAGAACCTGAGACATCCTCACTGGAAGGCAGTTCTGAATAACCTTTGCTGTCATGGCATTGCAGCAGGTTTATGCATCCAATGGAAGGTAAAAATTAAAAAATGTGAGTTTGCAGGACAAGGTTCAGAGGAAGAAAAAGAGAGAGAAAAGGAATTGTTGCCAAAATGAACCAGATTTCCTAATATAAGACTAATACAAAAATTTGTGCCAGATAGAGCTGACATGGCTAGGCTGCTTGGCCCACTGCAACTTTCAGCTCTCCCCTGTGCCGCTTCATGAACACACTGACTTCAGGGTCCTTTGCCCAGAACAACTCGGTGGCATTTTCCTTTTGGAGAATTTTTATTTTTTCCCATCCAGTGGCCATTGGGATGAAAACCCAGCTGGGAGGCAGGAGTCCTTGAGGTGGGGAATGGCCTCCCCTGCAGCCCTGCCAGGCTGCTCCCGGAGGGGATCAGTCCCCACCCACAACATTGCTTAAGGCATCTTGTGGGCAGCAGTAATTTGATTTAAGGCAGTGAAACCAAAGCTAGAGCAGAAGCCAACCAGTCTTTCCTGTGTTTACGGGTGCTCTCCAGGGCACTGTGGATGGTGTTTTCTCCTCTGCCCAAAAAACCCAGTTACCTGAGCAATATTTCCTGAGCTGCCACCCTGACAAGAGATGTAACAAGGAAGTTCAGTCCCACTACAACTGACAGAATTGCAATGTAAAATCTCAGGATAACAGGAGCATGCTTTTGACTCCTGCACTTGAGAACAAGAGGCCAGCAAAAATTGTTACTCTTTGCATTCTCTGAAGCTGAGATGTGAGTCTTTCTTCCACTAAGGCAATGTTCATTGTATCAACAGCACTATACAAAAGGCCAGCATTCACACTTCCAGGGAAATCTCAAGAGAACAGATTTTTAAAAATAAAGCAGAATCATCATGTTGATGATTATGAAAACAGGTAAGAAATATCTGGGGAGCTTTCTGCTTCTTCCATCAAAAATTCCGCTCCACATTCATGAAGTTCTCAAGAAACTGAAGTCTTGAGAGTCCTGTCTGGTTCTTCCTTAAAAGATCAGGAGCAATGAAGAGTTTATCTTCTTCCCACACACCAGAGCACAGCAAATACCTGTGCTGCACTCAAACACCAACCACCTCTGCAATAGGGCAGTCCCAGTGGAGAGAGGCATAGCAATGACAAACTGCCCTGGCAGGTTGCACCAGAGGAGGGTGGAACTGCTTCTGCACTACAGTGTCTTCTGCTGAGCCACACAGATTTGCATGTGGCCTCCTTTTTCCCGTGGCTGAAAGGCGCTTCCCCAGGAACAAGAGAATGGAGAGAACTGGACTGCTGACATCACGGCTTCTCCAGAGAAATTTAGCCAATACCCCTTCCTCACTTCAGCATCCAGGTTCATGTGCTAATATATAGCATAGAATTTCTCCAAGGTCTCACAGGCAGGCCAGTGAGCTGGGCAGGCAGCTGGGATGCAAGGGCTGTTCTCAGTATGTCTGAGTTAGACCGGATGTGGGCTGCTGAGAGGCAAAAACAATCACCTCTAGGATGAAAAGCTCAAAGATATGATGAGAAGGTACTCTTAGAAACACTTTGCCCTGAAATCCAGTTTAATTATCAGTGGCTTGCCTGCTTCTAGACTATTTCAGCAGAAGATTTGGAGTTCTTTTAAACAGATTAATTCTCATCTTCAATTGCTACTAGCCATTTTTACTTTGACTTACATTTGCAATAAGCAAGAGAAAAAAGCCTCTTCACCACACAAAAAGAGCACAGTAAGAAATATGTGCTAGAAGACAGACCCTCACCAGTGTGAAAAGGGGGTCTTGTCTAAGGTGGGTAGCATAACAAGCTGGTTGGCCCTAAGAGCTGCAATAAAACTTTAAAAATCCCCATGACTGGTTGCAAATATTTGCTGCATGTAAATGATTGCTGCAGTTCTGTTCTCCAGCCTTCAGTGCCTCTAGGCATTTAGGACTTACTGATTCTTGTTTCTTAAACAGCATAGCCTTTGCCAGAACATCTGCACAAAGAAATAAATCATTAGAGATGACTATTTGTTACTCCTGCAAATGCAGATCTGACTACATCAGACAATTGCTTCTTGAATCTTACAGAAATTAACACTTCTCTATACTCCTTTTCTGTAGCATTGCCCTCACTGTAGTAAAATCTCGAAGGAAAGCAGGGAGACTTTTTCTGAAGGAGAAACCAATATGTTAAAACTACTTGCATAGAACTAAAAAATGAACTGGTTCTTTCACAGGAACAATTTCAAGGTTCTCCCAGAAGATCTGGATTTTTCTTTATGTCATAAGCTGTATTTCACCAAACTTTTGTCCTTAAATTCCAGCATACTATAGTTCTCAAAACAGTCCATACAAAGTTAAGCTGTGTCTCTTATTTTTCTTCTAAGGAGATACTTTCTTCTCTGTTTTCCTTCTAAAAAGTTCCCAGCTGTTTATGTCCTTTTATATTTAGAAGAGTGTATTCCGATATAGAGCACTTCCATTTTTTAATAATTCTTATAGACATATCTTTGAAGTTTTATAGAGGAAAAGCAAATAGTCAAAATAAATTTTTGACTTCTCAGTGATAAAAAATAGTAATCAAGACAATATAGAATTTGTATTATCACCTATGTAATGGTAATGTATATCTCACAGTATCTGCAGGCTCAATAGTGACTCTTTGTCTATGATATTCTTTAAATAAATTATTTTAACTTATGACTTCAGTTTTTCCTCTCATTGGCAACAGAACCCCCACAGTAATAAAAATAATAAATGAGAGGTAAATGCTTGGAAAAAAGCAACCCCACACTTGGTATTTCCCATTGCAGCAGAGCTCTAATTTATACCAATAACTAGAATTAAGCCACAGCATAAATTCTACAGTTAAGTATGTTCTGACTGAAAATATTTATTTTTCAAATTATATTATAGTCCTTAAATTTCAATTTTGTAACTTATATAAAATTAAGTAATAATATAAAATTCATCCAAGTTCATAAGAAGGTTGGCACAAGAAGCCACTTCTCAAAAAGTGTACAGACTTTTGAACATCAATCTGTGATTTATTGACACCAATGAGGATGAAAAAAAAGCAGGAGGACTCAATATGTTTGTGTTGTTTTTTTCTTAAATGTCTGCCACTCCAGAGTTTAAGCCGCAGTGCTTAGCTGGAGAAGAATAGCTGACCACAGGAATAGGATGAAAGAATGCTGAAAGCGTTAAATTCAAGGTAGCCAAGGCTAAAACTCCACAGAGTCAGGTCAGAAGGCAGAACAGCTGTTCAAACTAGATGTCAATCAGGTTTTCAGCACATTTCATAATGTGTTGCATGTGTAACTTTGTGTTGCATGTTCCTACCTTGAAAGTGAAAGGGGAAACAGCAGCAGAGGAAAGCTACAGACTCTAACTGAGCACCCACTGTCCTTGCACAACCACAGGCAGCAATACAGAACCCAAATATAATATCATCTGATGCAGAATAAAGTTATATTATGGCCCAAAAGTAGGAGAAACATAGCACCACATGCTGAGCAGCTGTGTCTAAAGCTGTACCAAGGTCTCCATCAGGAGACAAACAGGCCAGAACACAGCCACCACTGAAAGTCTCTCTGATCAGAAATCACTGAAGTGAAGGAACTGGAAAAAGCCCTATGGACTCAGCAATTAACCAGTACAAGACCAAGTCTTTTCTGTGGGTTTAGGAACCCAAGACCAGAGTTAAATTGCCCTGATTCACTGTGTTTCTAGGATTTTAGTTTCACAATACATCTTTGCTGGAAATGAAGTGTATGCCAGGCACAGACAGCACATCCAGAACACAGAAAACTGCTGGAGGGTCTTGCTTACCCCTGCAATGGTGTGCACTACATGGCAATTTAGAATATAGATTCAGTCTTCATCTCAGCAGTGCTTTAAATGTGCTGATAGCACTTGGGCACAACCCACAAGACCCCAGGTAGAGATACAATACGAAAACCACAACTGAAAAAAAGAATTCCAATGCACTAAATTCTTAATAAATGAATAAGTAAGTAAGTAAATAAATAAATAAATAGTGATAATTTCTGTTTCTCAATTCCAGTCCTCTTCCTTTCCCCCCCAGTTCCCCATTTTGCTCTTATCTGTAGAGACGCTAAACAACCAATTTGGGAAATGCTGCATCTTACTAAATACAAACATCTTCACATTGTTTCTTCCTGAGAAAATTTGACTATTTGACATCATCTCCCTGCACTTTGTAAGAGTCACACAAATCATTTAAAGACTGTATTAGGCAGCTACAGAAAGCTCAGACAATAAGCAAATTACTGTGTGTTAGCTGAGACACATTAACTATGAAAGAGCTTTAAGGCAAACTGAATTGCCTAGCAGTTGTTTTTGCTTTAGATTAAGAGAAAATAAGCACAATTAATATGACTCAGCTGGTACGGTATTTTGATGGAGCTTGTACCCAGAAGCTGCTCCTAGAAGAACCTGGTAGACTTAGATGCACCACAGAATAAGAGCATGAGGTCTCTTGAGACCTTGCAAGAATGAACAAGGATAGCGAAACAGCTACACAATGTAACAAAGCAGGGAAATATGTAAAGTGATTCACAGCATTACCACACAAAATATTTTTGAAGAAACTTCTCTGAAGTATTAACAACAGGGATTGCAGTATGCTTACTTCCATTTCAATGGACCATGTGTACTGTAGGAACAGGGAAGAAAAGACCACTGCTCTTGGCAGGTCCCATTTTAAGACAAGCTACAGCAGGAGGATGTAGGTAGGAATCAGACAGACTCCAAGATAACAGTGAGACAACCGCCAGGGTCATATTTTGGGTCTCAGCAATCCTGAGGACAGGCATTGTCAAAGGTTTGTGTTTACACCAGAGCAAGGGCTTTGAAAAGTAATGAGAGCATACATTCAAATGCTTGTAAAACTAAGAGAGAGATCCCAGGCAGTGAAGAATCCCAGAGAGTTCACAATGAGAGGTCAGGCACAGTATGTTTAATGCTGTTCAGAAGTATAAATAAGTAAGATGAGAGATTCATCAATGAACCAGAGTAAGAAAACTATCCTTGCAGTGAGTTTCTGAATTGATATGAGGTGGTGAAATTACTTTTGTCAAGGCCAGATAATAGGAGATTTCAGTAAAAGTGACATTAGATAATGACAACTTGGATAACAGTATATTTCTGAGTATGGAGAGTAAAGGCATTTGAAAGTTTATGTGAAATTTAACCAATAGCTTGGAAATGAGGACAAAGAACTGAAGAAAATGTTTAGGCTATGATGCCATTATCAGTATGATATCATCATCAATAAGCAAGTATGTCCTAGGAAAGGTAGAAGTTGATCATGCTGGCTGGATTCAACTAAAGGCTGAGCCATGACACATCAGAGAAACAGGCCAAACTCTACATCTGGGAAAAAAAAAAAAAAAGACTGTTCTGTGTTTAGAGTAGATCTGTCCTTCATTGGAGGATGTTTCTGAATAAAATTACTTGGAGAAAATGTGCAGAGGAATGGATCAGAGTACAGTACAATTTATTAAACCATAAACAGTATTTGTGGTATATCGGGACCTTCTGAAAGGCATTTTGTACGTGTTTTCAGAAAACAGGTGGAGAACCATTGGCAGATAGAATCACAGATGGAAAGTTTTAAGAAGAGATTTTCAGATAAAATTGAAGGTAAATGCCAGGATAACATGAAGGTATAATGGACAGGGTTTTGTCCATTGGTTGTAGCTAGTAGAAGAAATAAGACCATGCTAGCTGAGAAAGAGAGAAAGATTAGAGGAGGTTTTAGAGAAAAGCAAGGTAGAGAAGTCAAAGGAAGATGAGTTCTGCCCAGATGAGGAAGCCATATCTGCAAAAGAAGCAGTTAAAGAAGTAGTAGGTGAGGCAAGGCCATGTCATTATGTTGATATTTTTTTTCTTCTCCCCTATAAGCAACCCACAAGACCTGTTTGGAGAGAAAGGACACAAGAATGTGAGGACAACTGTAAGCATAAGCACAGAGAAAGCATGACTCAGCTAAGCCAGAGGCAGGGGATAGAGTTAGAGGAGGACAGACATAGCCTATTCACAAGATTTATGCCAGAGATGCCCCATAGCAAAAGCAAAAGAAACAGGCACTGGAGGACAGCCAGACTGCAACTTGATGATAGGAAAGAGAAGTGAGCAATTAAAGAGTAGAGAAGGCTGCAAAAGGGAAATATTTTTAGAAATGTATGTCGCTAAGGCATAAACACAGCGCACACACTTTGATGAGTTGTGTCTTTAACTGCGCGTACTGCTTTCCAGAGAAATTCTTGAGAGAAAAAAATGCGGCTCTGCTTCGGGCAAGAAGGAACTGAGATGCAGGAAGGGGTAATAGGTATAGTTTCACATGCAACATTACCTCTGTGCCCATCTCCCTGTCTAGTGATTGTGCAACACTCAGCATGATTTTATCAGCATTAAGTGACGCATCAGGAAGGACAGACGCAAAACCACTACTAGCTACGCTGGCCTGCAAAGAGGACTCATGAGTTAACAGGGGCTTAAGTGACAGGGGGTTAAGACAGTTCTGTGCACAAAATAGTGGAACTACTCAGCATGTCATCCAGTGACAGCCCTTTCCCCGGTTACTGCTCCTACCACGGCATCCAATGGCAACTGAGAATCTCCTCAGACCTCCCCAGGACAAGCTGGTGAGCAGCAGGCTGCAAATCCATGCCATCTAATCAAGCGAGTGCACAATACACACTGCTGTCTGCACAGTGCCCTACGGCTGTGTCTTTATCCACAGCAGACCTCGTCCTACTAACCCACAACCAACACGGTATTACTTTAGAGAGATGGTGGGGGAGCGTGTAAGGGATGGATTTGCGGGGCAAGGGGAAACATCTAGAATCAACAAGGGCAAAACAGAGCATCTTAAAAAATGAGGAACCCCTTCAGCCTACATTGGCTTACTGTCTTCCCCCATTACCTTGCAGGGACTGCGCAGGGCTGGTGGAGAGCCTGCCATGCTGAGCAGGCAGCACCCAACTACTGCACCTGCTCAAGCGAACACACTCAAAGGGGTGAGAAGCAGATGCTGTGTTCTGGCAGCTAGACAGCCCTGCAGGAAATCAGGTCTCCCACTATGCCTGGGGACATGTAGCAAACAGCTAGAACCCAAAGTTCACATGGACATTAGCAGCCTGGCATTAATAGCTCTTGCCATTTATAAAGTGAAACAGAGCTTCCCACCACCCTGTGATGGAAAAGGGGCCGCAGAGGGGCAGCATGCTGGGCAAAGTGGAGGTGAATGCAGCATTTGAAAGCAGACAGTTTCAGCATGCCTGACCCGAGGCACACAACCTCCACATGCCACAGGACTTCTACCTGGTCATCGTGTGAAGCTCTGCCACCAGAGTCAACGCCAAGAAAGAGGCACTGTGGGAATCTCCTTTCCGCAGAGGTAGGTTTTGCATCTAGAAAATTTCACCATAGGAGAGGGCACAGAAAGGCCATTCTGTAAGAAGTCACAAAACAATTTCTCTCTCCTTTTTGAACTGTCGCAAACAATTGAACATTGGCATAACTGGCAGACAGGAAAATCCTGCCAAACTGAACTGCAGTTCCTGCACAGGGATAATAAACCTTCCAATAACCTAATTAATACTACTGAGCCCTACACCCCAAAAAGAACTTGTTGAAAGCAAGCAGGTAAGTGAATAATTAAACGAGATGCTAATCTCCACTTTCTCCAGAGGCACATTTTGTTGAGGAAAACTCAAATCCAGAGATGAAGACAGGGGTTTGGGTTTTCTGTTTCAGCATAAAGGACAGGAGATTTTAATTCCAGCTCTCCTTTTGTACGGGTAAGCCCATTCATATAGTACTTTAGCCATGTCTTTACTCATTCAATTTAATGTGTATGAGAGAAACAGTAAAATTAATGTACTCTAAAATTCTTTTCACATTGAAAACAGAAATAATTCTGCTCACTGCTGTCACCACGGCGCAACACAATCTACTCCAATATTGCACCCTAAATTCTCTTTACACAACACTATATTTGCACTATATATATTTGTTTTTCTCTAGGAAGCCAATATCAATAAGGGAATTGCTTCAATTTCCAAATTACACATTTGTCTTCACAAATATCAGATTTACATGAAACAGTCATGAATAGATTATCACTGTGCCCCGTGATGGATCTTAAAACATAACTGAATTAAACTTGTCCAGAAGAGAATCATTCATATACATGTTGTCCCTTGTCCTCACTCAACAAGCATTTTTTCTAATTATTTCATTATTTTTTAGTGATTCATTTGCATTTTTAACCACAGTGCAGAGGGGGAGGGGAGAACACAAGATCTTTTACACAGGCCTTTAAAAACAGGCAGCTACTTGCCCGTGTGAACTTCCTTTACTGTATCAGGCGAGCATTGTTTCTTATCAGCTAAAACTATACTGTCTTTAAAAAGAAAAATAGATATGACTTGACAGAAATAACTAACATTTGTCACTTAAGCAAAAAGAAATAAGCCACAAGCTTACCAGCAAGAAATTCTGACGAACAGCCACACTTGTCCCATCAGCTCCATACACCTTGCAAAGCAGAGAGGAAACTCTTACAGGAATCAGTTGCAATGCTGAAATTGCCCAAGAGGAAACCGATGTCTCTTTTACAAGCCATGACTACACAAACCACAAGTCAGGCATCAAAGCAAGTGCTAAAAGCCTTGCCTGCCAGAACTGTTAATGCTAGAACCCAGACATGTGGAAGCGGGGTAGGGGATGGGAATAAAATATTAGAAATATTCCCAGATAGCTAATTTTTAATATTTTTTGTTTGTTTCCCAAATGGAGATTGGTTTAAAAAACACACCCTCATACATTCCTGAGCAGAGGCTTGTGGGAGACAGAAGAAAGTAGACAGAAGTCCCTGGGACAAATGGCACTCTCCAAGCCTCAGCACAGCCTCTCTTGCTAATGCATTCCTCAGAGCACCTCTCCAGTCCCAGTCTCCTGGAGGCCCCAGAGTTCACTCCTGAGCCCCAAGGCATGGTAGAGCTCAGGGCTGCCTGAACCCAGCCACACCAAGGCCAGGGAGTCCTTGGGACAAAAGAAAAGACAGGACACACAGTGCTGTCAGTTTGGTTTTTCTGGGTCATCTGCAAGGTGTGTCCCAGGAAACCCCATCCAAGCAGGGATGACAGCAGGATCTGCAGACAAGCACATGGATCTAATAGTTTCAAATCAACCATCTTTAGTTACCACGTTTCCTTTTCAACTAACCAGTGGAGTGGTATGCCAAAATTAATAACCCTGTTACAAATATGAGACTGATGCCTCTGTAAGCTACATTTGCACTAGGCTTGGAGAACAAAGGAAATGAAAAGTCAGGACCTTGTATTTTTGGGTAGTTTTCTGGCTTATGTTTTCAACAGTTTTAGCCAAAGGTATGTGGACTTCAGGAATGAATAAACATCTAGCACAAATATCCAAGTAACCTTTCATTGCTCTGTCTACACAGCTCTTTACTTATTTCACATATCGCATTTAGTCTATAAAGACAGAGCATACACTCTGTTAAATTTCATCCTTCAAAGTGATAGGCATTGCTAAAAATAAGGCAAGCCATCACATACTTGGAAGGGATTTTTTTCTTTTTTGACTCACTGGAATATTACAGACCAGTTTCCTCAAAGCAGGATGGAGGGCTGCTTCTGCCTAGGGATTCTCCTGCGTTTTCTCAGATCTCTTTCCCTGTCACAGCAGAATTCCAGGGGCCAGAGTCAAGTAAAGGAAACATACAGAGATCTCAATGCTTTACTATTCATGACACTGAAATTACAGTGCCACCTGTAGGACATTCATAAAAAAATTAATTTGGGCCTTGCTGGTGCCACAAATGCCAGTTATAATTATAGGGCTTTCTAATAGTCTTGGCAGAGGAGTAGGAACATAAAAAACAGATGACTCATGTCAGTCTACAGGGAATTACTTGAAAGCTTTTTTCACATAGAGCAACATGCATCAGCACATCCAGAAGAGGATATTTTGCTACAAAGACAAATCTTTTGTGGAAGGAGGACGTGCCAGGACAATACATTCATAGTCCCCTTCAGAGCTTGTGCCAGTGTAAGCAGGAGAAATCTGCCACATCCTCAACCGCTTCCAGCCAAGACAGACATCACCCTTGAATCTAAGGAAAGTTTCCATTGTGGCTGCACACTTTTTGTTTGTTTGTTTGTTACTTTTCCACTCTTAATTTAGTTTTTAACTATGGACCATGTTACCCAGTGCATCATACTTCATTGACCAGTAATTGCATTGCATTCACATGTTACTTTGCACCAGTGTTGAGAAACACTCATATATCCTTCAAAATATACTAATAAACTGATTTCATGTTGCTTTCCCTTTTTTTTTCCGCTCTTTACAAAGAGAGTATTTTTCCACTTTTCTAAGCCATAGCTAAGGCAATGTCTGTAAAGTCTTCTCTCCAGTGTATCATTTCAAGACATGAGGTAAGACAAGAGTAAGCAGATGCATCTTTGTAGCTAAATTTCCATTAATAACATTTGAAGTGGAAAGTACTCAACTGATTTACTTAATAGCTCCGTTGCTGCAAATGAACTTAAAAAGAGGAGGTGTACAACATGTTCAAGGGCAGTTTATGCTTACTGTTCAGCTGTGGTCAGAAACAGAACAAAATACTCTGACAGATGAGGAAGGGAATGGTGAATAATATAATGGATTTAGGAATGCTTTTGTTTGGATCAATGGCAGTTTTGTGTGGAATATTATGTAACATAGCCATCACCAACACAAAATACAAAGAATCTGTAAGACTAACGAGAAAAGAGTGAAAAGAATGGCCAAGAATCTCCAGGAGAAAAAAAGCTCTTGTAGGAAGATGGATTTCAATACAAACATGGATTTTAATACAAACAATGCTTTGTAGTGTGGCTTGACTGATAAGGGATTCAACATAAATAGTTTAGATTATGATTTATATAGGGAAAACACATCTCTTTCTCAGTCATGTAAAACAAAAAGGGAAGGACCAAACAATGAAAGGTGATAAAATGAAGAGAAGGAAGTGGATTCAAGCACAATGTTTGGAACTTTGGTAAAGAATTTAAAATATTACTCTGTAAAACAGGGCAAATAGTGATCCACTATGTGCAGAGAGCAGTAAATCAAGTAATTTCCAAGAAAATCAGGTTGAAATATTCATGGCAAGTTTCACAGCGTAAAAGCATTATTCTCTTAGTTTTATCAGCTTCTTATGGCCACAGCAGGACACAGGTCAAAGAGTAAGACACCTTCACTAACTTTTGAGGTAGGTGCACAACACAGGAATAGAAATTGCAGTGGGGTAAGTGATGCAGAGAGTTAACAAAATTGTTTCTACGGTTGTGCAAATACAGGCTGTAGAAATCACTAGGTTTCCACCCAGGGAGTAGTGGAAGGCTGGAGCAGAAAAAAGATTTCGGAAGGGACTTCCTGCCAACATAGCTACAAGAACACAAGAAAAATTGCAGGGGGGAACCAAAAATATTTAGGAATTTCCAATTCCTATTTATCTGTGGGAAAATAAAGAATTGTTGGAAGCAGAATAATTGGAATCATGTGTACCAGGGCACATACAAACATGAGGGCGGCTCACAGCGATGAGTGACACTTGGTGAAAGCAGGCAGGTTAAACTACTTTTCCATTGTGCTCCTACAGCAGATTTCAAATCCATTTGAGTTGGGAATTGCACAGCAGAAAACATATCTGTCTGGTTAAAAATTCAAACCACAGCATCTGTATTTTCTCCTTGAGCTGAGCAGCAGTTGTCACAGAAAAAGGAAAAAAAACCACTCAGTTTGCATTTTATTTGCAATAAAATCCCATTAGACACTGTATTTTTTACTCAAAATGCTCTGTGTTCGTTTCTTGCTAGACAGGAAAGCAAAGTATTAGATGAACTTTCCTTTGCCTACTCAGCCGACTAAGTAACCGATGAATGTACCAAAGGGTATGGGAAAGCCGCTGAAAGCAGATAATACATCGCTTACCAACAAACCTATCGGTTGCATGACTCCTGTCACAGGCTGTGAGAGACCACAAGTGGGATGAGATGAGTCTCTGCCAACCAATATGATTCATATTTGCCAAACCCACCTGTTACAGGCAAACCAGGTGTTATCGGCACTTTATGATTGCAAGCTACTGACTTGCACAACCATAAAGTTTTCCTTATAAGCAGTAAAGATGTTCCAGCTTCCCCTGTGAGCTTTTCTCTCTATTTTAACTTGTTTCAGTTAATGAAGTGAATTTGAAACAGAGAGCATTAACCAGTCTTTGAATGCTCCAGTGTTGAGAGAATGGTGGGGGTTTATATACATCACCTCAGTCTTGTAGTTCTCTCTCCCCCAGATCAAGCCACCCTTGTGGGAGCATTATTGGTAAAATCAAAGGGGAGGAAATCAGCTGTATAATTACCTTTACCACTTGGCTAAAGCCCAGTGTGAGACTTTGAGAATAAAATGTTGATGGACAACATGAAACTGGAAGCCTTTGAGCAGGGAATGAGTACTCAGAGGCTCCAAGCCTGATTCTGGCACTGGCTTACCACTTGATTTTGAACCCACTTCTTCCACAGCTTTACCTCCACATTTTTAAAGGCAGTACACAATATTTACCTACATTGGAGGAATTTTATGAAAATTTAGTAATTAATTCCTCTAAAGTGTTTGGAGTTCCCCAGATAAACTGCTTCACAAGAGGGAAGCATATGAGCTGCCTTTGTAAGGAAGGGCAGCATTATCAGAAAACAAAAACACCTTTAAAGTGGCCAGAAAATTGCTTAAACATCTTGCAAGTAAACAGTTGCCAAAGTTGAGCATTAGATACTGGTTTTATTGCGGCACTACACTAATCAAGGACTTTAGCATCTGTACAGAATCCTAAATCCCACTCTTTGCTTCAAAGTAGTTTCTTGCACAACCTTATGCCACTGCTTTCCTTTCATCTTTGATAAAAAGCCCTCAGCAGTTCTAGTCACATTAGCACTACTGCCGCTTGTTGTGGCTGTATACGTTTAAAATGCCTGCCAGAGAGCCTGCAACAGCTTCCCATTGTAAATGTTGGCATGGACACTTTTATCACTAACCCAGTGGCAGAAACTGGGTGTTCCAGATGCTCTGGGAATGTGGTGCGCTTGCAAGATGGCCAGCAGGCTATAGGGACGGAAGCACAGCCAGGAAATTGAGGGACAGGATTATGCTCCTCTGCTTGGTTTGAACCACTTCTAAACGCTGTATCGAATTTGGGGCACACACCCCAGTGTAGGAAAGATGGTGACAAACTGAAACAAGCTCAGCAGGGGACACCAAGATGGTTGGAGCTGAATGATTGGTTCTGTGAGAAGTTGAGGGACTATGACACTTCCAGCTTGGAGCAGGGATAGCTTCAGGGGCTCTCTAACAGCAGCCCTCCACCACCTATGAGGCAATCAGCAAGCCTATGGAGATGGGCTCTTACCGGTGGTACACAGCAAAACACTGAGACACAAGAAGCAGAAGTTGAAACAGGAGAGCTATAGACAGAGTATAAAGAAAACCTCCTTCCTTACGAGGACAGTGGGACCCGTCACCCAGAGAGGTTGTGCAGCCTCTGTCCTTGGAAAACCCTGATGGGATAAAGCCCTGAGTGAGTTGGTCTGAGCTCATAGCTGATCCTGCTGCGAGCTGGAGGTTGGGCTGAGGCCTCCTGCCTGGGTCCTGCAATGAGCCTGTCATTCTTTGTTAGTTCCAAACCTTCATCTGACCAACAAATCATCCAAAAACCTGTAGAGAAAATATTAAAATGTCTTCCCAGAAGAAGATAGACGCAAATATTTTCAAAAGCAGGACATGTATGAACACAAACACAAGTTTAGGACAATCTGTGATTTGCACATGTGTACAAAAATCTATGTTAAAATCCAACCATAAAATACCACTGATAGGGATATGATAATGAACTAAGACTATGTAATTTCAAAAAAATATGCTCCTTTAGATGTTATCATTTCTTACCATGACAAACATCCTTCTCCTTCATTCATATTTCAGCTGCTCTGCCAAGTTATCCAAACAAAGTTTTTAAAGTATATTTTTTCACACACACAAAAAAGGGATAAAGTCTTTATCCAACTATTTGGTGTTTAAAAAAATATTCAGGAAAAGAGGAGAGTTGTTGGATGTAACACTTTACTTGAGAAGAAAAAAATATTAAAAGGAAAATAAGGAACAACATACACATTTTTTGCATTCTAGCTCAACTGTTTCTATTCCAATTGCAAGGTCATTTAGCAAAAGCAAAAATGAAAAAGGAAAATAATTATTATATTTCTTGAAAATGAAAATATCTAAAAGTGCTTAAAAGTCTTGTAAAAACACCCTCTATTATTTTCACATATCTTAAATTTATTTTTTCAAATAATTCTAGGGCTGTGCTCTAAGATTACTAAGGCTAGCCCATCTACTTTCTTGTAAAGAACCCAAAAGAGGCATATCCCATGCCAGTTGTAAGATAAATACATAAAATGCAGCCATTGACTTAAGTTATTAAATTCAACAATTCATCAATAAACTTTAATTACTTTATATATAAGTCATTGAGAGTGCATTGAATTCAATATACTTTAAGGTCACATGAATTATACTTAAATTCAAATACTGCCATGATACAGCCATCTGAAATTCAGAGTCTTCAAAAATCCGTAACTTGCAAAAGGTCAGTTTTTGAGACATTGGTAAGAAAAGGCTGTCGTACTATGTTTTGGTTGTTTGGGGTTTTGCTGTTTGCATGTCTATTTATCAAATAATGGCTTTTCAAATTAGGCTATCATTAGATATACGCACATCATCTAAATTCATTTGGGTTAACTGAATTTGCCCAAACAAATTCTCTCCTTCATTTCTCCTGCAGGCATTCCCTCTGGGCTGAGGGAAGCTGACTGCTGAGCTCTCACACCTCTGAGGGACAAAGGAGGTCACACAGCAACACCAACACATCCTCCAGGAAGAGCAACGACCTCAGCTGCAAGTTTGCCACTTCTCATCAGTATTTTCTGCTGAGGTTGCGAAGCACTCGCAATTGCTGCTTCCTCTTTCTCTCCCTTTCTCCCCCACAGCATTCGTCCCAGGCCCAGCAACAAACTTATCAGGTGAGGAGGGTGAAGGCTGCTCTCCAGTCATCCTTTCTGCCCAGCTATCATTTTTGCCCTTACTCCACTCCCCCAGGTTATTTGCATTTTTCATCCTCAGCACTCAGTCATCATAAGGTGAGAGAAGGGAATAAAAGCATTTTGTGATAAATCTTAGTAAACGTTTGAGTCACTGTGGTCTAGTGGTTAAAATCTCCATCTCTGTTTTGAATAGGCTCGTATGCTTAACACCTAAGCACGAGGCTTCAAGAAATGCATTTGGGACTTGCTGCTCCTTTTTTAGCAAGTTTTTTTTTTTTTTTTTTTCTAGGTTCACACGTTCCTCAACAGGGAATTTCACCTTGGTAAAGGCTCAAGCTTGGAAATCTCCAAATAGCATAAGGAAAACATCTCAGTGTTAAACCCATGGCATACATGAGGAATGTGTAAATGTTAGGACTAGACTGCACCCTGACTTTAAAAACCATAAAAGCCTAAGAACTTGTGACACATCTACCAACACTTTTACATTGCTAATGACAGCAATCCTGTGCAAAGGTGCTGAAGCCTCCTATGCAGGCACAGCTGAGGATATCGCACCTGGTTCTCCTTTGTAGTAAGAGTGATTGCTTAAACAGCTCTCAGAAGGGCTTCCAAATAATCCTTGATTAAGAAGACAATATTATCTATGGTATTGTCAACTCTAATTTTCAAACTCATCACCACAAGCAGCAATTTATTTGCCTTTTATACCAGAAGTGACCAGTGTTTGGCACCCCTGAAAGCATCCTGGCTAAATAGGGAGCTCTCAGTGGAACTCGGGGGGAAAAAAAGAGAGTTATTGACCTTTGGAAGAAGGGGCAAGCAACTCAGGAAGAATACAAGGATGTTGTTATGTCACGAAGAGAGAAAGGAGGCTCAGCTAGAACTCAATCTGGCCACTGCTGTGAAAGATAATAAAAAGGGGTTTTAGAAAAACATTAACAACAAAAGGAGAGTCAAGGAAAATATCCATCGCTATTGTACGTAGGGGGGAACATTGTCACCAAGGATAACAAAAAGCCTGAGGTACTTAATGCCTTCTTTGCCTCAGCCTTTAAGAGAAAGACCTGTTATCCTCAGGGCAACCAGACCCCTGAGCTGGTAGACAGAGACAAGGAGCAGAAAAAAAAGCCTGCAGTCCAGGAGGAAGTAATTAATGACCTGTTGCACCAGGGCTGCAGGGGATTCACCTGAGGGTACTGGCTGGTGGAAGGACTCACCCAGCCACCCTCCAACATTTATCCTCAGTCCTGGTTAACCACGGAGGACCCAGATGCCTGGATATCAGCAAATGTGATGCTCATCTACAAGAAGGGTTTGAAGGAGGATCCAGGGAACTACAGGCTTGTCAGCCTGACCTTGGTGCAAAGGCAGGTCATGGGGCAGATGAACTTAAGTGAAAAAGCATGGCAAGTACAAGACAGCCAGGGGATCAGGCCCAGCCAGCACAGGCTTAGGAAAAGCATGTCCTGCTTGAACAGCCCAATCTCCCTTTATGACCAGGTGACCCAGCCAGTGGGTGAGGGAAAAGCTGTGGACATAGCCAACCCGGCTTTCAGTAAAGCCTTTGACACTGTCTCCCACAGCATTCTCCTGGAGGACCTGCCAGCCCATGGCTTGGACAGGTGCTCTCTTCACTGGGTTAAGAACTGACTGGATGGCCTGGCCCAGAGAGCGCTGGTGAATGGAGATACATCCAGCTGTAGGCCAGGCACGGGTGCTGTTCCTCGGGGCTCAGTGCTGGGGCCAGTCCTGTCTAATATCTTTATCGATGATCTGGACAAGGGAATCAAATGCCTCCTCAGTCAGTTTGCAGGTGACACTCAGGCAGGAGTGTTGATCTGCTGGAGAGTAGGAAGGCTCTGCAGAGAGATCTGGACAGGCTGGATCAGTGGGCTGAGGCCAGTGGTGTGAGGTTCAACAGGGCCAAGTGCCAGGTCCTGCCCTTGGGTCACAACAANAAGAGCAATGAAGCTGGTGAAGGGTCCTGAGCACAAATCTTGTGAGGAGCAGCTGAGGGAGCTGGGGGTGTTTAGCCTGCAGAAAGGGTGTAGTTGGGTGAGGGTTAGTTTCTTCTCCCCTCAAACCAGCAATAGGACAGGAGGAAAAAGCTCAAGCTGCACTGGGGATGTTCAGGCTGGACATCAGAAAGAATTCTTTCACTGAAAGGGTGGTTAAGCAAGGGCTGCCCAGGGAGGTGGTGAAGTCATTGCCCCTGGAGGTGGTCAAGAAATGACTGGACATGCACTTAGTGCTGTGGTCTAGTTGACAAGGTGCTGTTTGGTCAAAGGTTAGGTTCAACAATCTTGGAGGTCTTTTCCAACCTTAATGGTTTTATTCTGTGAAAGCACCAAGGTTCAAGCCATTGGAAATGAAGCAGATAAAGAGCCCTTCCACTGTCCTCCACCCCTGTGGCCAACATGACTCAGTGACATTACCACATGTGTCCTTTCAAGCAGAGCTCGGAGCTCTCCAACCCCGCTGCTACTCCTACACATTTTTTCCACCAATTTAAACAACTGCTGAAACCAAAAAAACTTGTTATGTGAGGCTTTGGGCTTAGCAGCACTGCAACAATCCCTTCACACTCATGTATTAAAAGTTCCAACTGTTCTTGTTATAGAGGAATTCCCCATCTGCTCAAAAAAAAAAAATGGAGGGGAACAAAGGTGAATGTTTACAGAAAGAGTGAAAAATAACAAGTGAGAAGGCAAGAGAGAAGATGGATTAGACAAGCCAGTGGCACAGATTCCTGCTTTGCTACACATGTTTTTTGCAAGAGCCTGCACCAGTTCTGTGCTGCACAGTTCAAAGGACCTTTGAAAGGTAGGAGAGCACCATATCTCTTAAGGAGCTCTCCATAGCTTCCCAGGCAGTCTCTGCTGACCAGGACACCCATCCACCTGCTCTTATAATTTCATCTCTCTAAGAAACTTTATGTGTTTTCTCCAGTGTCACCACTTAAAAGAAGTTTCCTTGCTGTGCTACAGCCTGCTACAACATCTTTAACCACATCTGTAACTTCCCTGGTGCTTCTCACAGTCAGAACCTGCCAAAGTACCCTTTGGGTGTTCTCACTTCTCTTAGTCCTTGGCACAGCACCCCTCCACCTGCCCTGTGCCACTTCCCTGCTACCACTGAGCTTTGTCCCAAATACCCACGTCAACAATGTTCCTGAGGCTGACACAGAAACAGTAAGTGCAAGCCACTTCCCAAAGCTGGAAACTGCAACAGGACTCTGCAAGCGGGGTCACAGGTGGTGTACAAGGCTGAGAAGCCTTATGCAAGCCTTCACAGCACCAGCAGCACCTCCAGAATTAAAGCAAGCTCCTTTTGGCATTGCAAGACAATGCAACATTGTTAGAGAATCGGTTATGTGTGCCAATTTCACCCTCAGCACTTTCGAGAGATCTCGGCCCAAGACTGCTACATAAAAAGAATTATGGATAATCTGGGTGTCCCAAGGGGATGCAGAGAGGAAGTATTTGTATCTTCAATAACAAGCTGAAGAAATTTGATCTCATGGATTATTAGTTTTTCTTATTTACTTAATTACATGCCAGATTTGAAAGGAAATAAAAGTGACATTTTTATTCAGTGCTCAAACTGTGTCAGAATTAAGGTAAAGTGGAAAAGAGACAAGAACAGATACAATGTCAAGAGAAATCTCCATGAGGAATTCTGCCATTCCACCGCATGGGCACATCCTGAAGGAAGATTTGCAGAGCTTCATTGTATGAAGTATTTCTCAACAGCCTGTCCTTCCAAACTTTTCTCTTTGCTTTTTGAAACCATTTATACATTTAGCAAAATGAAATCCACACTAACTCCCACAATTTAATTCTGCAGTGTGAAAAAAAGTATTTCTTTTTTTCTTCAAATTTACTGCCAGCTTTGTTGGGGTTTTTTGTTTGAGGTTTTTTTTTAGGTACTGGTTGTGGCTTTTTGTTTGTATTGTTTTAATAAATGGTGCATACCAATTTTCCTGCAGAAAAAAATGGGTATTCACTGCCACCTTGTAACCAGCTCTGTGCTGATCATAACTGGCAGACTAAAACTTGTGGCAGTCACCCAGCCCCTGGTGGGCTGTGGCAGTCCAGTGCCCATCAAGCCCTGGCTATCCAATGGTGGGAATGCCAGGATGCTGAGGACTGCCCTGAGGGCAGATCCGAGGGCGGCACCGAGGAATAAAGACACCGCCTCCCTCTAGAAAGTTCTCCCCAGTTCGACACCCCATTGGTTCCCTGTTCTAGCTCCCACCTCCGTGTTATCCCCATTGGTTGTTTCCCTTCTCTCTGCCCCTTTTCCCTTGAGTATAAAACCGTGGACCCAGCCGTTTTCCCTGTGTTTTGTCCCTGGATCCTGTGGAGTAAAGGATGTTCTGGAACCCGTACAAAGACCCCTCTCATTCCTTTGCCTCGGGGAGACGCGTGCAGACCAGCAGCAGCTTGGGCTGGCTTCCTCCGCTGAGGACCTCCGCCAACAGCAGCTGCCCTGCGCTTTCAGCTGTTCAGAGGAAGGACGCTGTGTGCCCTCGGTTTGTGGGCAGCCTAACACATCAGACTCTAGTTCCCTTTCTCCATACCTTGTTTCTGGCCTTTGTTTCCCATCATTTAATCAGCTGTTAGCCCACAAAGGACCTGTAGCTGCCTTAGCTGTTACAAGCTTTTTGCAACAACCCTGCCAAAAGGTGTCTGGAAATCCAAATCCGCTGCAGTGATACACACATGGGCAAGCAGTGCAGTAGGCTACCAACTATGAATTCATAGAGCAAAATGCGCAGTGCCAAGGATATGGCATGCACACAAGTATTGTAAATGAGTATCAGTAGTCCAGTCTCGTGGATTGATCAGCAGTGCACTCCTGGAGCACACCTGGTTAATTTTATTCAAAGGATACTCATTTTGTGTAATGCAAGATCAGTCTGCCATGTGAACTACAGCAAGGTAAGTGGGGATAATCTGAAGCTTTGCTTCAGAAGTCCACTCCTTATCTGAATTAACAAACCTGTGTCAAAACATCCTATCAACTGGATGCACCTTCAGTTCAGGTTGGCTTATAAAGACAAAGAATACTGGATTTCTGAAGGACGTCATCTCTACCCCAGAAAAACCCAAAATCAGTATTAGTCTCCCTTGATACGTATGAATCCACTTAGTTATTAATTTGCCTCTTCTTATTCCTCTAGTACTAATTCAGCTACTAAATTACATGCCACAATGTCTACTGTAGCATTTCCTTTTCCCAGTTGCTTTAGAATTCTCCATGAACACTGATGAGTGCTCATGATCTACAAGATTTTTTGCTTACTTGTTTTAAAATTCATTCTTGTTGCAGTTCACTTTGGGATAATTCCTTCTATTTCCTTCACGAATAAAATAAAAAAAGAAAAAGCTGTCCTCTAGAAGCAGTTAGTACAAGCTTACACAATACTGTTTCTTACGGTCTTGTCATTTTTTCCTACTTCTTTTGCAACTCAAACAGTATCAGAATATTTCTCTGGTTTGTGTTTCTAATGATCTGGAAGGATTTTGCTGTGACTCCCTCCCCAGTTCATTTTTTATGACTTTAGACTAACCAAAACCACTAAATATTTATCAGAACTTAGGGACTTTTCTATTTTATTCTATTGGATATGACTCCCAATTTTTGAAAAAAAACTCCTTCCTATTTCTAACAGACTGCTGTAATTTTCTGTTTACAAATACCCTCTTTGTCATGTTATTATTGGTATTTTTTAAATCTTACCTGACAGGCAATACACATTTACTCTTAGTTTCTACTAATGGCACAGTTAAACAGCCTTGATGCCATTTCCAACAGCTTTTATTTTCTTCTGGACACACATTCTCACATCATTTAGGTCCACTTTTTAAAGTTACTTTACTTGATTTCTTAACTATCAGATTGATGCTGAATTTGAAGTCACTGTGGCTCCTACATATGTTTAACTTCATAAAGGTGAGATATAGAATGCTTTCTTTGGCATTCCCCTTAACCTCTTATATATGGAATGAAAATTTTATCCAGGATGTTTTCCTTTTCTTTTGATAAGCACTTCCTACTAAACAATCTTTATAACTGAAAAGATTTTGTCCATCCTCAACAGAAAAATCCCAGTATATTAAGTACTGATGTCAGTTTTCTCAGAAGTCCTGAGCTGGAAGATTAACGGTAATAATAAAAGCAACAATATTTCACCCCAAAGCCGAGGCAGAGGCCAGGGAGGCTGCAGGAGGCAGCAGGACACTGCTGCCCCACGCTCTGGGGCTGGTGACACCTGGCAGGAGAGGACAGAGGTCGAGCTCTGCTGGGAAGCAGCACCATGCCCCAGCCATATGCAGAACATCTGCTCATCTCTCCTGCTAGGAAAACCTACTTGTTTAATAAATACTGGATTGCATGCACACATTAGGCATACATTTGTACAGCAGTGAATTTACAAAAGCCTTTCTTTCCCACCCCTTAGGCTGTCTGCCAGAAACACTCAGCTGTAGTTTTCTCTACAGACTAACCCCACAGTAAAAATCAGAACCAGTATGACCCAGGCTTCTTAGGCCATGGCGTGTTTAACCATTAACTACTTGTTGGATCAGGGCAGATTTCTATCAGCAGCACTTTTCCTGGTCCAGCCACTGCATTAAGGCTGGATGAAGCGCTGGTTTAAAGAGCAGAATATGACAGCTGGTAGAGTGCCTTGCTCCAGTAGAGCTAAGCTGGAGTCTAGGCTTGCCTGCAGGACTCAGGATTCAGTGGGATGCTCCTTGGGACTTATTATCCTCTGAGAGGAGATAAGGAGAGTCTAAAAAAATGCCTAGTTCCTGTGCATGACTCCATGAACTCTATCGAACCAAAGCACGGCAGAACTTGGTGATTTGGAACTGCATTCATTTGTATAAAATGTTAGAGATTACGGATATACGAGGTGTTCAAGAAAACACTACTTATAACCAATTTTTAATCCCACAAATGGTAGTCAAACTAAATATTTAAGTGTCATTTCCCAATCCTGCCTCATCACATATTCCTCTTCTTTTGGAGAAACTGAGAGGGAACATTACACATAGCTAAAAAGCTTTTAGGAACTAGGTATGAAGATATTTTAGAAGAAATGCCTCATATAAATCTGACTCTTCCAAAATCTGTAAGAGATAACAGGTTCATTTCAATGATTATACCCATCAGAGGCTCCCCCTCCTGCAGCTGTCTGCTCAACCTTCCACTGCAGAAGGTGACAGCAGTAAGGGCATCTTGTCCCCAAAGACACAGTGCTCTGTACACACACAATGGAGCGGGCAGTGGAAACACCACAAAACACAAACCCTAAGCTTCTCTTTACACAACTTTTCCATACCACAGCTCCAACCATTTCCTTCCCCCTTCTCTAGTAAAGAAAACTGTGCATTCTAATCTACAGGAATACAATAAATAAGATTTAGACACTGACCGTTTCTGTTACCACAAAAAAAAAAAAAAAGTGGAATCATTGCAAACAGATCAGAGGGGGGACTAAAAATCTTGAAGGAAAATTTAAACTCATCCTGGACAGAGAAATATCCAACTATATGTTTTTCTCAGGCCTAATTTGCAAACTGAATTTTTTAATATTGTTGACTAAATACAGTTCATCTGAAACCTCTGCAGGCACAGTAACCCCATCAAGCACAGGTCATTTCGAAGACCAAATAACTGGTAGTGCCCACTGCCAGGCGCTACTGAATTACCCACAGCAACAGAGGAGTTAGGAGATTGGCAGCAGGGAACATAGTCCAGCTGCAGAAGAGCACTGGTTTACAACTTAAGGTCTTTCCATTCCCCCTTTTCCTTTGCAGTACTGAGTAAACTTGGTTTACCTCTGTCTCAGTTCCTCAGATCATCCAAGGAAAGCAACAGCTGTTCTCTCCTGCAGATGGAAGTGTTGTGAAGGGCAGATGTAAATCCACAAAACACTAGGGAACTTTGCTCCCCAGATGTGGGGATTGCAGTCCCCAGACAGCACCCAAAGTACTTGTTATTAAATGCCAGATGAGATCTACCTCATTAACAGCAGCACATAGCCTTTCAACACAGGAAATAAAAATATGCAAAGACTGAAAACTGCTGACCAAACTCTTGTGATTTTTAGTTAGTGAAGCTGACAGCAATGCCATAGCTACACTGACACAAAAGTCAGCTCTCAGAGCAAGAACAGGAGGTGCCCTCCCACAGAAACATCTCTGGTCCAGGGGCTCTCAGCACTCCAGTTCTCACATAACAGCATTCGTGCCGATGCAGTCTTGACAGTCATTTTCCTTAGGATTATGTGCAACATCTGCTTATGGTGTTAGACAGCAGAGCCCAAGGAAAGAACTAAACTTTTTAAACCTACCCATCCTTCTCCTATAGAAAGTTTCCAGCTTCCAGGCACTTACAGAGTAACCTCCACTTTTTTTTCTTTTTTTTCTTTTTTTTTTTTTTTGCAGAGAAGCCAGATGATGGAGCTGAACCCCTGCATGTTCAATTCTAGTTTCATAACATTCAGTCTCAAGAAAACTCTTCCTTTTACCCCACCATTTAAAAATTTCAGACATTGCTAGATAGTAAGGAAGTTCCTCAACTTACATAATGCTTTCCCTTCTCTTCTTCTTCCCTTACATCCTCCAGGCTGATGAAGCAGAGGTCATGGGCAGAGCTCCAAGAAGACCGAGGTGAGGTAGGAAGAGCAGTGATTCTTGCTACCTTCTCACCAGTTGTGCTACAAACCTCCCAAACCCGAGCAGGAGATGAAGTGAGCACCAGACTTTCTCTACCACGTGGGGATGCTCCACATCAGAGTCAATTACACTTGTGCTCAGCGAGTCTCTTCAGAGAGACAGAAGGAAAAGACAACTCCAAACAAACACGAATGGTTGTTTTGCTTTCCTTCTTCAGATCTACTGACACCCTCTTTTCTTACTCTTCAGTTCCAAGCACTGCATTTTACCTGCTGTGCTTACTTCAGTTCCAGGAACATCTGTGTCTGAGAAGCGACCGATCATTCAGGGCAGCTACTTTTCCCAAGTCTCCATGAGCCTGGCTGCAGCAGAGTCCGAGTTGCAAGTGTGATGACCGAGTGGGGAGGGAAGCTCTGAGAGTTTGCTCTGGCACAGGCTAAGGGTGGGAGGACTGGAAGAGGACTGACGTAACGAGGCCTATATAAGGCTTTGTGACAGCTAGCAGTTGTCTCAGTGGTTTTACAAGTATCAGTTGTATTTACTCTAGCTGAAGTGTTGCTGTCTGCAATAGAAATTCAGGTTTCCTATGGCTGCTTCTCAATTCAACATTCATGAAACAGCCAACACCCTTGGTCAGGATCAAGGGCTCATCATGGTAGATACTAGGTAGATAAAGAAGATGACATCATCCCATCCCAAAGACTTGGCAGAGATAAAGAGGGAGTAAGATGATGATGGAGTACCTGGAAAGGGAAAAAACAAATCCAACCGTGCACCCTCTTGGCCTCTATCAAAATAGTGATTATGTCTAAAGCCCTGATTGTATGCATACACGTAAATAAAAATCAAGACTCATACTCAGCACCGGGAAGTTGTTTAGCTGAAGTCTGCAAGCTCCTGCCTGTAATAATCCTCCTGCCTTCTGATTAGACTCAAGAAAAGGGTTTAGCATTTTTCCTCTTCTCTAATCTAATACTATTTGTAAATGTGTTTTTCCACTCTCCTATCTTTCCAGTTGGTTTTATTCATGTAGACATGCCAGTGTGGCGATTTTCAGACCTATAATTTGTGGCTTCCTGACTTGGGGATGGTTCTGAAGCAGTTCTTATGTGGCCGTTCCTCCAGCTGAATGTTTACACACATATACACTGTGCATAGCTTTTGCTTACGTGCATGAGCAAGGGTTCTGCATGCTTCACATAACTTTTCAGAGTCTACATGTGTTTCCGATCATGACAACACATTGAAAATATGTGCCTACAAAACACATTTTAAATGTATTTATACAACACAGTATGTGCTTACCCTTGAGGTGCTTTCTATATATAGAAAACTGAAGATTAGGCTTCCTGTTCTCATTCTTTCCCTTCAAGTTCTTCTCTTGTTATTCATTGTATACAGGTTTCCATTACCACTCAGCAATACATTATTTTTCACTGGCAGGAAATCAGTCAAACCTGAATTCTGATAACACATGAGAAAGCATGAGACTATCCCCTATGGAGGTATGTGGACTTTCACATTTCAGTCAATTCAACAAGAGTAATAGTGTGGGAATGAGCATCAGCTCAATGTCTGCTGAGAGACCACACCTAATAAATTCAATCTTGTTTTTAATGGTTTTAAACAGAATGGTTTTAAACAGAGATTTAGCTCCAAAGTCTTTTTTTTTAATTTGGTTGATTTAGCTTGCAGATGAGGTCAAACAAGCCATTCTAAGTTTCCCCTGGATGTCAGACTTGAAGGCATTGATAAGAATTTTCACACCTGAATCTTGCAGTAAGCAAGTATAAAACACACAGCATAAAATGACAGTCACCCTATTGGCCCCAAACAGGAAACACAAAGAGAGCCATGGCTAGTTCTTGATTGCCCCACACTTATGAAAGTATTCACTCTTATAAGACTTTACAGTATGAAAGTTAAACATTACTTTCTCCACCATGACCTTCCTTTTCCTAAGGCTGTGATGCAAGAAGGAGGGCAGGCTGGCTGCAGGAGCTCTGGGACCTGAACTCACAACTTGCCAGTTCCCAGTTAACAGCTACAGTCACCTCTGGGGTGGCCTTCCCTCAGTGAGGAAATACAAAATATATACATGACCACAGCCTGAAGATGGTAACATTTTAAACTAGGTGAGTTTAACAAAATGGCTTTGTGTGTTCCGTAGCCTTTGGACTAATCTTATAAACTCAAGCAGTCCTAAAAGTCAACAGTGCTACATAAATGTATTCACATGCTGATAAATGCCTGCAGGACCAAGACCTAAGTTAAGCAGATTCTACAAAACTCATTATTGTCTGTGTTTACAGAATATGATCTATTTGACATATGTATGTTCCCCTTTTGTCATCATTATGTTGAAGGGGTTTTTATTTATGTGCATGACTGGACAGTCTGTGTTTTGTATGAATACCAGCATTCATCCACAGAGAACAATAAAATGTCTTTCTCCCACTGCAAAAGTCTGTTGGGGAGCAGAGACCCACATAGCTCAGCCAGGCAGTCAAATGCCACAAAAAAATCCAAACAGGAAACCATGTAAGCAAACATTTTCCAAAGGATTTGTACACCAGGCTGTGATACGTAATCTGCTTGTTGCACTGTTACAAACAAGTCAATTTGTACCATTTAAAGTATTTTCACAACCCATTTGAGATAAGAAGGAAGAGAGGGCTGAGCGGACTAGAAAATCCAACCAGGGTTAGTCACCAGTGGCAAGCCCTCAGCAGCCCAAACAGCTGAGTAATTCCTGTGGTGCTCTCCTACAGCAGAGTCACACAGATAAAAAGCCTGATGGCACCACCAGTCAGACTGCAAGCACCAGTTGCGCACACAATGATATTTGAAAAAAAGGCCAAATAACACAGCAACAAAACATTGTCCAGAAATTCCAAATGAGGGCTAGCCTTTTGCATGGATCTGCTTGATATAAGTCTAGAGAATGTGGAATGAGAATATGCTGTATAAATAATACACACTTCAGTAGTCCCTGTCTGCCTGCTCTCAAAGAATTTCCCAAACTGTGCAAAACCACCTTGGCCAAAACCAGTAGAGACTGATGTGGGGTCTGTGGGGGTTTCCAAGAGAAGGTGCTGCAGTTTGCAGAAAAGCACCAGACCTCTCCAGCTGTACTTCTCACATCCCCATAGGCTCTGTGAAGGGGACAGGGTAAGGAGGCTCTAGCAGGCACACGCCAAAGAGCATTTCATCCAAGGGAAAGACCGGTCCCAGACAGACCTTCTGTCCAGTGCCACAGACGTAAATGCCCCAGGGCACCAATGACTTTACTTGGTGCCAGTCTCGGAGGAGTGAGGTTCAGTGGTGACAACACACTGTGCCTGCTTTCACCTCACATGATGACAGTGCTGTGTGGATGGGCTCTGCAGATGTCAAACTTCCTCTGGTGTGGGGTATCTTTCCCTTTGCTGTGAACTACAGTCATCCTCAGGGATCTCCAGCAACACCAGTGCTCCTGGCACAGCAGGATAATCAGACAGACACTCCAGCTCCTCCAGCCATGGTACAGCCTTACACTGGCAAGGAGGAGGCATCATTCCTCCTCATCCTCCACCCTTGTGAGCAGGACCTGGAGCTGCTGCCACCCTTTCCTACAGTGGGAGGACTCCAGTGGAGAAGACAATGGGAGGATAACCAGATCCCTCAGGACTTCTCCTACAGCCTGTTGGTCCAAAAACACACTCTGGACTACATTCTCATTAACTTTCTCTTCCTAAAGAGAATGCTGGGTCCAAGACCTACTGATAGGACCACTGGGAAGAGTGAAGTACTGACAAGGGCCTGTTTTGGACAGCGAGGAAGCTGAAGGGCACACGATGGCCTGTTTGTGAGAGAAAAACTCGAGCATGTCCTGAAAGCACAAGTGTCCCAACAAGTGTCCCTGTGCTGGCTCTATGTATTCTAGAGCCAGTCAGGTATCCAAGTGGCAGAGGCTGACAGTAAAAATAAATAATTAACCCATGATCTCAAGCCATAAGCCACTGGGAATAATGGTTTTGTTCCCCAAAACCTTTACTGTGCTTGAGTCTTGTTCAGAGCCTGGAATGGAAATTCAGACTGCTGTTTTACCCAAATTTTATCTAAATCTGTAATATTCGGGGAAAAAATACAACAGGAATTTCAAGTCAAATTATCTTCTGATCAAATTGAGGACAGCTTAATCTAGTTCCTTGCATTCTGTTAAACCCAGAATTACTAATTATTATATTACAATATTACAAATATTATTATTACAAATATTATATTACTTATATTACAAATTAAATTCAGAATAATCCACTTTTTCTGTTCATTCTGATGACAGTTTTTCAGGAGAATAAATAGATATTTATAAGAAAAGAAATAGAAATTAAACCTTTTTTTTTTAAAGAAGGTTAAGTGGCGCCTGATAGTCTACAATCTGGCAAGTTAAGCAAACAAGGAGAAGGGGAAGCCCTACCTTGTAAATAAGGCAATTACAATTCTACACTCTGGAATGAAGCCAAGATCTAAGTGTGAAGGATTGAGAGGAAAATTTGTCGTAAATTCCTTCAAGTGAAAGTCCCTGTTTAGAAGGCAGAGAACACATTTTAGAAAGGTCATGAAGTCACAGCAGTTGTTTGGGTTTTTTTTCAAAGCACAACTCTAAGTGAAATTTGACTTCTTTTGAAAAAGGCAGGGATAGACACAGCTGCACTTGGAGAGTAACCCTTATACTAGAAAGAGAATAGCAATGATTAAAAACAGGTTTTGCACTGAGCTTTTGTAGGTACTTTAAATACCTACTGAGTAGGCATTGCAACCTCAATGATTGTGAAAATTTATTCTTGCATATTCTCAGTTCAAAGAAAAAAAAACAAAAAAGAGAAATATACCTCTCATATAGGCATAAAGTGAGAAGTTACACACAAGGTGTTCCACTGAAGCTTTCACCTGAGCCTGGTTTTATCCTCTTTCCAGGTAAGGGGGCTGTGTTGACAGGGAAATATGGCTACAGCACACTCTTGTTCCTTGACTACAGTTTGTAAGTCTAAGCTCTTTGGAAGGTTTTCAGCAAAGGTAAAACAGTGAATCTGAAAGACAGAGCTGACAAGTCATGCCATTCCACCTCCAATAAATATTATGGTTGAGTAGTTTAAACAGAATTCAGTGCATGGGTATATACTTACACCCACAGCCATACACACATGTAAATACTTTTATACTTATATAAAGCTCAGGCAAATTCCACCGAAATTAGGAAATCAGACTGGAAAATCCACTTACATTACACCTTTGCATTTTAGTCATAAATTAAAAAGACTGTGGGTGTTGTGACTAACTGACAGAGAGTAAATCGAGCCACTACGTGGTGTTTACCATGGGGTAAACTGTTGCCTCTCCTGATTTTTAATTGGAGGTTAACTTTGGCACACTCCACTATAAACAAGCCCTGGCACTAAAAACAAAGAGACAAGGAATCATTTCATGGATGTATTCCCATAGTTCATCAAATATTCATCACTTACCTTGCCCAGATATATTGTTAAAGGTGATAAACACACACCTATCAGTAACAATAGTCTGATATTCTGCTCCATTCCTCATCACAGATGTATCCTATCCTGATTCCAAGGAAAGCAACAGGATAGTGTACAGCCATATCCAGGAACATGAAAGGTGCGGCTCAAACTCTCAGAAGCCTTCCTGAGCAAGTCTAGCATATCAATACCTTGATCCTGGCCCCCATTTCTATTCACCTTACACATAACTGCACACACCTACAAAAGTGACTCTGAAGTAGATACAGAATGACCCAGCAACACTTCACACACCTCCTACATAACACCAGAAGGCCTCGAGGCAAACGCCCCAGTCACTTGCTGTCTCTCCCAGTCAGGATGCTGGCAGATCACACACACACACAAAAGAAATTCCTGCAAGAAGAAAGGGTCCTGGCAGAAAAGCGATGGCAAATCCTAGAACAAAGCTACTATAGCACTACAGGATAGGTAGGTAATCTTGGGCTGACCAGCCGGCAAGGCTGCCACATTCCAGGCAGTACATATTTGAGCATCTCCAGCTTACTTGGAGTTGTACTATGGCTCAAGCAGACATGAAGAGATACAAAAATCTCATTTATAATTTTATGCACACTTTGAGAAACAGATTATTAGGTTTTTTGCTTGTTATTCTCTTGCATTGCTACTTTGCTAAGTATATTATCCACCCCCCCTCCAAAATGAAAACACAACACCTTTAATCACAGGTTGTTCCCACTAATAAATTACCTATTTAATATGTTTACATAGGCTCTTTTCCACAGTACGAGTCATGTTGAAATTGCCCTAATTAAAACATCTCAATTTATTTGCATGACTAATCAGTACTTATCAGTAATTTTGTATCTTCAAAGCACTTTAACTGCATATAAATGGATTATCTGAAAACTTGCCCAAAAATGTATCTTGAAATCTGATGCAGAGACTCAGCCATTGCTTCCTAAAATAACTACTGGTTTTACGTGCACACTGAATTGTAGTGAGGGCAATACTGGCAGGTCTGAAGAAGCATATGTGTTACTTATGGAAAGAGTAAATAGTCCACAGAAGAGACAGAGGCAGCAACTCCAGACACTGTTCCTTGACGACATGGAAAAGCAGATGGCTCAGTGAGTGGTAGTAAAGACAAAGTCTATCCCACTTCCCGCCATGCTTTTTGCTGAAGAGAGCTGTCACACTCATGTGCAAATGAAGTCCCACATCCCTAAAATTGCTTGCAAGAGACTTGCCACCATTCTTTCACTTCCTCCTCTTTGGAGCTTTCTACAGACTTGAATGTCAAAATATTCAGGACATCTGGTGCTGCTTTCTGGAGACTCAGCCGCTGATGATTTGCACTGCATGAGAAATTAATTTCTTGGTATCATGCCACCTGTGCATCTCCCCATAAAGTTCATACCCCTGGGCCACCCACTGGTGGAAAGAAGATGAAGCTGGGTACTTTTTGCTTCACAGCTTGTTTAACAAGGAACTTATATACAGAAATAAGCTACTTCCACATGAGCACTGAGCTACCCTACCTGTCCACAAGTTATTTTCCTTTTTAAAAATTAAAAGTTGCATTAGAAATGGCAGGGATGTGGGGATGTCTTTCAGCTCTATCAGGAAGCAGCATAAAAGAGCAGATTTTGTAGGTCTATTGTCTTGATTTTCAAAGGCCAAACTATATTTTAGAACTATCAATGTGCTTTCTCTTGAAAATTCGGAAGTGTAGCACGCACCACTCCTAATACTTTCCAATTGTTAAAGGGAAAAACCCCATAGTTCTTCAAAACAAATATCAGCATTTTTCCAATGTTCTTCAAGTGCCTCAACTGAAGGAATGACAATGGTAATTTTAGATGATGATTTTGCTCTAGACAAGTACAAAACTGCAAAATTACTGATTCTGAATGTTACTGCTCCCTGTCCCTCTTTCCTGTGGGGTACCCCTGAACTGAATCTTCTCATGCATTCATCCGATTGCTTCAGGGTCCTTTAAAACTCCACATTTCACTAGGGTTATGTTGAAGTGTACGTAGTGGCTTTTATCCAGAAGGGCCTGAAAGCACTCGATGAACTCTACCAGGATGCAATTACATGCAGCCTACTCACATCTCTGCAAATTCATAAGGTTGTAGAGACACCAAGAGATCATTAAGTCTGTCCCTCCCAGCAAGATCAATTATACTCAGGCTATTTCTGACAGAGGCTGCCTAACCCGTTCTTAAAGACATCAAATAATGGAGGTTCCACAGCTCCCTTCAGCATCTTACACCAGTGCTTAACTCTCCTTGACATCAGGTTTTTCAACCAAATTCAAGCTCTGTGCTGTAATTTAAAGCTTATTGTCTCTTGCCCCATAAATTTCTTACATAAATCTTTAACATTTGTTCTTATGACACCAATGCAGTCATCTTTTCTTAAGACTATGCAACATGGTTTGATTTAATATTTTCTCAATGGCCAGTGTTTTCTAAGCAAGGAGAGCTGTTGCCCCCTCGCTGAAACTACCTGCTGTGGTAAGCATTTCAGGTTATTGCAGGCACTGCCAGCCCTAAAATGACAGTCACCAAAAGGAATGGAGGTGCCCCCCAGCACAGTAAATGAGAGGCTCTCTTGAAGAATCTACCAAGAACCAGAGCCCCAGCCCTTTTTTTCTGTTAGTTAGAAATACAAGTAATTTGCCATCAATTCCCAGGCAGTTCATTGCTCACAGTGACAGAGTCACATAGTTAGGTTTAGACTCAAAAGAAGATTTGAATGCCTCCTGGTTGTGTCCCTCTTCAGCTTCAGGGAAGAAGAAAAACCCAAAGAAAAGTCAGACAAACAAGATCTGAGCAAAGCCTCTCTGCATTGCTTTTTCCATTCTGCTGCTCTTTAGACCCTTTCAACTGTACTAATAAGTACAATAGAGGACAATTAAATCCCCAACCCAGCACACTCAGGAAGTTAAAACTTCAAGATATGGCTTGCTAAAAAATGATCTTATTATCTAAATCGGTAAGACAGACTGTAATAAAGAGATAGATCATTAAAAAAAAAAGAAAAAAACTTCTTCATCAATGTCGATACAAACAAAATATCCACAGAAAAATAGATACATCCTAAATGTGGAAAACTAAGGATGTAGCTGCAGGGAGTACAAGTGGGGCTGTCTGCAAAACTACTGCTCCCCCAACCGTGTCACATGTCTGTCCCACTCCTTGGCTGGGAGTTTTTCCAGCACTAAACAGCCCTTCACTACCACTGAACTTCAGTAGGCAAACATGTAAATTGAGTGTTAAGTTTAGAACACGTGCAGCACAAGAGAAATTGAGTTACCATTTTTTGGCTGGTGGCTGAGGCAACAAATCTCACAGTTCACCTCCTCATTTCAAGAGGGGAGCAGGAGACACAGAAGCTACCAAGTCTGAAGGATCCCCAGCCCTAGTGCATATCCTATGTCTTCCCCCATGAAGAACTGCTTGAAGTAGAACTTAAAATAAACAAATCATGCCTAAAATGTTCATAAAACATTATCACTTTAAAATAAAAACAGTTTATAACCTAGTTGCAATATATATTGCCTCTTCAACCCTCTGAATATAGTGTTAACTTACCACAAATTTAGAGAGATCTCAGGAAAACCATAAAGTTTGCACATGTGAAGCAATAGAGCTCTCCCCTCACCCCCGGAGACTCCTTTCTGTCTTCCTTTTCCTCCCCCACCCAAGCCCTGAATACAGGAAGAGAGATCACCAGCTGCCTGCTGAAGAAAACAACTACCAAAGAGTGTGCATCATTCAGATGGCTTGCATGATTCAGCTTTTCCATGTGAACTTTAAGTGGCACAAATGGTGCTTTGTGCATTTCTGAATCAAACCTGTATTTAATAGTCCAAGTACATAACACAGTTTCTACTTGAAGGACAACTTTTCATCTTAAACACTGCAGCATATCTGTTACCTTACAATGGCTCCAGTTCTCAAACCTAGCAATAATTACACCTACCTGTCCTTCTGTATTGCAGCATCTTCAGCCTTTAAAAATACATTTCATATTGTTCTCAAAAGTTGAACTGAATAGGACAGTGAAAAGAGGATCTAGTGATGAGCTTATAATTTTGAAAGCCACCTGAGGTGATGTGCATTGGTTTTAGAGTGCGAGAGCTGGGAAGGAACAGAAAAACCAGGTATTGCAAGCAGTCTGCTCTCCCAAAATACAACAGCACAATAACACAGCAGCAGCTTGATAATAAGCATCCCACAGCTACCTGCAGCTCAGTGTCTAGAAACTTGAAGGAGAATAATATTAAAAGTTTCCAGACAGCAGGCTGAGATATGAAACCCCACACAAATGCAAAACACATACACGCTTACTTTGTGTGTTTTTTGTTTAGCACTGCTCAGATAAAGAATTAGTGCCTGGTTTTACTTCTGTAGTTTCTTTGGCCTTTATTAATTTGTTCAAATGTTCATTTGAATCCTTTTAATCAACAAGATCCTATTTTCATTTCATCGCTTCAATTATGAATCAGAAACAGCTCTAATCAACCAACCAGATTTGACACAAAAAGTAGAAGGAACAATGAGACCTAGTGCTACATTGGACAGAACCTCTTGCCAGACAAGCCCTGTTTACTCAGCAGAAGAATTTCTTATTTATCCCCAAGTACAAAAGCAGCACAAGCATGTTGAACACAACACTACCTTCTGCAGGCACACAAATGTGACAATGTTGAAACTGCCTGAAGCGCTCAGCAAGGGCACCTTGAGCAAAGGGAGAAGGTGGCAAGAAACTGAATAGACTGGTCATCACTGGAAATCACTTAATACCTAGAGAAAAACAACAGAAATTTTGCTTGGCCTGTGCTTTGAACAACAGAAGTGAGCCCTTGGGGTCATCTAGAGTGCCATCTTCTACTACGGCAGCACCTGGAAGGCAAGCAATCAGAAAGAAAGTTCTCTGGAAAGCAACCAGAGAACTGTGTTTTGGCAGCTTGTCCCACTAATGGCTTTTGTATGTTTTTTGTGATTTTATAACTGACTTCCACTTCATTTTAAAATGTAGGCACGTTACGCCCATCCAACCCAAAAAGCTTGTATCAAACTAGTCAGGGTGATGCGATTCTCACCTTACAGCTCCTGCCCTGAGACAACACTGCCAGAGTCAGCCTGCCTAGCCAAGATGTCTCTCTTCACAGCCAGCTACATGAGCAGGAAACACTGTGTGGGACCACAGGGTGTCAGAAATCTTCTGCATTTTGAAAACACACCAAATACTTCATTGCAAACTAGATGAAAAATCCATGTTTGCAGGAGTGACCTGTGGTAGAAGTCATGCACTTTTGTTACCATGGGTGGTTCAGGTTTTCTGAACTTTGATGTCTGTTTTCGCTCGCTGACATTTCTTGATAGCAAGAAGGATAGCAGGAGCACTTCTCGTCACAGCTTCCCATCACACCTCCCCGCCTTTGGTCAACACTGAGAAAACGAGTCACAATGCCGAAACCCGAGCCTCTTCCACATCCTTCTAAAAGCCTTATTTCCCACGCAGACCACATCCATTCCAAGCACAACAGCCAGCCACGGTCAGCAGCAGATCAAATGCATTTCTTGTGGCCAGATTCACCCATGTGTGAGCACCCCGGGGTGTCTCCCTTGCTGCCTCTCCCAGACAGCCCCACTTTGCTTTAATAAAGGCCTCTCTGTGCAGCACTAGGTGAAACATGCCTGTGCCATACCAGGAGCTCCTATGCTGCCAAAACATTTCGGTTTTTAGTGACTCCCCCATATTACCTCTGCATTAACACTTGTGACACATCATCCTTCCACAATGGTCCCACACTTCCACAGGAAAACAAGCTTTGCAAATCACGTATCTTGTCCCATTAGCCTTTTTTTTTTTGGAGGCCTGTTGCTCCTCTCCTGAGCATGAGGGAGGGAAGAGAGGGGCTGCTGCTTTAGCTGCTGGGTTCCCCTTTACCTTCTTGTCCCTCCACCCAACGTAGCCACTGCACAGACAGCAGGAGAGGGCAGGCAAGGAAGAGCAGGAGGTCCACACCCATCTCTCCAATGCAACCAATGAATCCAGGCATTACAAAACTCTGAAAGAGGAGAAAAAACAGACCTTTCTTCCTATCCAGTGACAAGAAGCTGACTTGTTTGGACATAAAGGACCAAGGACTGCTTGGGGTGGTCTAAGTAGCTTCAAAGAAGAGTCTAAGCCAACAGTTTACTAAGCAGAGAGGAATTCTTACACGAATCAAGAACTTGGAAATACTGTCTTGTGGGCAGCATGATTTTTGCTGGAAGGCTCTGACCAAAACTATCTCAGACATCAAAACAAACTGATTATGCTGTAAATATTAAAGGCTTTATAGCTGTTTGTTTGTGAAATAAATTCTTGGAAAGTCCCTTGGCCTTAATGTAGGGAGGAAAAGGTCAGAGAGGAAGAAGTACATAAGAAAAGGGAAATAATTGATTTTGGACATCATTTATTTTGCTCTCATCCTACTCACTTATAGGAATTTATACCAACTTTCCTCCAGAAACTAATGGTCAAGAGCTATGCCAGACAGTATTAAGACTTCTGTGTGTTCAATGGGACATTCCATGGCTTGGTAAAGAGAGTTTCAGCTAAGACTGTGTTACACCTAAGAAAGCCTTTGGTCATGGTCTGTGGAGACACATTTAAACACCACAGTTGCTCTGCAAGAATCTGCAATACCTGAACTACAGCCCTCACTTTCTACTATCATGTAATAAAATCAAACAAATCACCCAAAATGCAGCCACTAAAGTTTGGCTGATCTTTTACCCGGACAAAAATCCTTAGTTTCATTATTATTCATTATCATTCATGAAGCTGTTATTCACAAGGTAGAAAAAGTGGTTTTTCTTGTGTTTTGGTTATGGAGTTTTGTTAGGCTGGGGTTCTTTTACAGTTTACAGATTAAAGTTTTATGGCTCATTTGTGACTACTTGGCATTACAAACATTTTCACTGGAAATATGGGAAGATTAATCAGAAACATTTATACTGGAAACAGCTAATGGGGGATGAAAGAGAAAAACACATTAATAAGTAGCACTGAGAAGCATGCAATTACTTGGGGAAAAAACCCCACATTAAATATACAGTCAAAACATGAAATATCAGTTTAGACAGGGGCATATTTTATGCCTCTCAGTAAATACTGCCTCAACAAAGAAGCCTCTAAGCAAAGGTCACAAGGGTCTGAGCCTCCTCATCTGCAAAGGCACTCCCAGAACACACTGGGCACCATCAGCCAGCACAGCCCAGTGCTCCATCAGGGTCTTATCAGGTTTGCTCCACAGGTACATTTCAACAGCTCCTACACTGGCTCATTTGTACTGAAGGAGGGCTACACTCACCAAGGAGGGTGTGGGGGGGTCAGAAGCAACCAACCAACCAAAAAACCAAAAAAGACCAAGCAACTAACCCACTTTGCTGAAGATGGCACAGTAAACTGGACTTGTTGTCATCTAGTTGTCACCATGCATAGAGAACATTCACCCTCGCCAGAGCCCAGAGAACAAACAGAAACCACAAATCATAAACTGACCCCAAGGATTCTCCCTATAACTCAGCGCTCTCTGGCACTTATTTTATGTGTAATTTCTCTGTCTCCATATGCTGTTAATCAATCATGTAATTGCCTAAGAAAAGATATCTTTGCCCTCTCCAAAAAAAAATATATTGGATTAACTCCATAACCACTTAAGGGAGAAACTCAGTGGCTTACATCATCCTGAATAATTGAGGTGACCACACGGGGAGGTTTAAAAAGAAATGTTTACCTCTATTCTATGTCACGCTAAAACAAACACATTTCTCCCACTGGCAGGAACTGGAGGACATCCAAAGGTCTGGGTTTTTTTCCTGCACTGAGTATGTAATCTTCATTTTTCCTCCCTCTGGCAAAGTACGTGAAACAGACAACTCCTGCCTGTTTCATATTTAGTATGTATAAAAAATAATCCCAACTCTAACTGATACTGGACCAGTACTATTGTTTTTAAATTTGACTTTCCACTTTTGGACAAAGTCCAGAATAACCCAAACTAAGCTTTTGGCCCACTGCATGAGGCCCTGTGGGAATGACACAATCTTACCAGCAGTTGTTACCTATCACAAAAGAAGACAAGACTGATGGTTAGGGACTTGCATTGTGAAGCAACAGGGTAAAGAGAGGTTACTATTTTGAACTGACGCAGCAGCAGCACAGGCAGCAGAATTTGGTGAAATTACATACTGACAGCAGCTCTTGACTGCTTTTGTCATACCTCTTACAGCTCAAGTGCGGTGTGTGGAACTATATATAACTGCTTTAAAAGACTGCCCTTGTTTCATATTCTAGCATCATACTAAGGTAGCAGTAGAAACAAATGTGCATGCTGCAGTTGGGTGTTTTCTTTGCAGAGTTACTGCCACATAGCTGAAGCAGCATCCAACACAACACAGACCCATGCATTTAGCTTAGCCTGGCCCCTCTTTTTTCCTTCTCCAAACTGAGTTTTTGTGGAGTGCTCTTTCTACATTTTAACTGAATCACAGAATATGCTGAGTTAAGTCAGTGGCCTCCTCAAGAGCTCTTGTCCACTATAAAAACCTTACAGCCTGCAAGGAAACAAAAGCATTCCTATGTGATGGCCACAAGGAGCACGTGCTTCATAACCACAGCATGTGCAAAGTAAAGCTCAGGCTACAGAGAAGAGAGAAGCCACAGTTGTACAGCAGGACAAAGGTTTCTCCAAAGGACACAACACTTCTTTCCAATTGTCCATGAGCATTTCTATCTCACACTTTGAAATGGTGCACAAAGATGTACGGTGGAAATTGGAGGAAGAATATTCAAGTGCAGAAAACACATGCAGAAGCCAAAATTCACACTCCTCTGAGATACCAATCCTGCTGGCAAAGGCATTTCTGAGAATGCGTGCACATAAAAGCTTTGATGCCCAGATCATGTGTAAGATATTCCAAAAATTGAATGCAGGAAAGCTCCTAGGGAAGTAAAACCTGCAAAAAAAGGGTTTGAGCTGAATTCATCACGATCTAAGCTAAAGCCTGATGAGGAGTTTAACTTGGTCTATTTCAGGATGTGATTGCAGGTACAGAGCAGTTTGTGAAGACTACCTGCTGGCAGCGTAATAAAACAGGATGTAAGATTTGGACAAAAGAAACATTTATGCAAGAAGAAAATTCTTTATTACTTCCAACTCTAAAACTAGTCTTCACCATCTGTTTCCTGGTTTGGTTAAGTTTTGGACTTGTATTTTCTCCCCTTTCTGTTCAATGAGCACCAAGAGTATGGAGCATGTAATTTTTAAAACAAGCCCTGCTTATGAGGAAGAAAAGGTTATCGGCTCATTGATAAGCACAAAATTAGTATAATACTCTCCATACTGTGTCCACCTCTGTTGGTCATCCAGAATTCAAACACTGATTAATTTAATTGTCCATAATACTACAGGAAACACATTGCTTGGAGAATTGCCCTGCACTCTGTCTCTACAAGCCATTAGTATTCATTTTTATGTCTTATTTCCTCTCACACATTACCATCCAAAATAGAATTTTCTTGCAATGGTTATGTAAGGGAAACTAAAGGTATTGGCTTTCACATACTCTGCAGTCTATAACAGAAGCCTGCTCAATATTTCAAAAGTGCACATTCCTCGCTACACACATATGTATGAGTACTAAATATTCTTTTCCATTTTTGTGGGGTTTATGATCTTTTCCAATTAACCGTGTTGTTTTGCTCCCGTGACAGAGTATTCAGAGTATTGTGGAGTACTGTACCATGGCAGGTTATCTGGAAATGTACATTGTACTCATTAGGGAAGCCAGCCTAGATATAGTTTTTGATACGACAGATACATGTACCTTCAACATCGAGATGAGCCAAGTTTTTGCATAATAGCAGAATTTTTCTCAGGTTAAGCCAGAAAGATAACAGCTGTGATTTATTCCTAGATCTGTGGGACCTTTTTTACCCCTAAACTGTAGAGCATCCTCTGTATGCATTATATACAATAAGAAGTTAAGCAAGATGGCCCCCACTCATTTCTAAAGTACAGAAAACACCATATTGAAGATGAGCAGAATTTCCATTTTAAAAGTCTTGTTTTGACAACATCTTTAGAACAGTTCAGCCTTTTGGAGGCTGGACTATACTACACCACAGAGCCTACAACATGGCAGTTTCAGCCCTTTTTTTGGAGGCAGGACCAAACTGTTGCAGGATTCAACGGCAATGTTGCACGGCAGCAGTCCTGGTCATTCATGTCTCTAGTACAGACAGCCATCTCGGGGAGTGGAGGAGAGTGGCACAAGACAGACATGTCAGAAAGGTCCAAACCAGCCACCCCCAGTCATCAGTGAGTCACAATCAACCAATTAATTGAGAAGTGAATTAAACACCCTGTCTCTCTATGCAGGGCTGTAGCACAACTTCATAAGCTCGTTGCAGCAGAATGGTCACATCTTCACAGACAGAACTACAGTGTTTTTAACACTCTTGTTATCACATGTGATTCCTGCCCCAGTCCTAAGTGTAAACTAGCATTTAACTTCCCCCTTGCCCCACCAATTATTGAATATAAATCCTTCTTTTCAGCACGACCAAAGGAGTAAAGGCTGTTGGCAATGTATCATCTACAAAAATAGTTAGTCTTATAATTAGAAGGTAATACAAAATCTTACTTTCTTTTCATTTGACTAAGCTGTGCCCATTCTTCAGTACAGGAAGGTACAAACTCTATCTGTTTAAATGTAAAAATATATACAACTATATTTAACATTTAAATAACTTTAAACACAACTGTTTGCATACTAACAATCTTATATACATTCCTTCTTAAACAATACCTCTTTAATACCCTCCTCCTTTGTTAAACAAGTTTTATTTTCCTCCCAAAATACCCAGTGCTACTTTAAAATTCTGGAGGGGTAAAACTTAGAGCTATACAGAAAATAGCAAGATATCTTACAATTGTAGTGTATAATAGCACATATTTTTCATAAAAACAACACATCATTCAAAAACTGAACCACTGTAAAAGTTCTCATAAGTCCAACAGGACTGTCTTTAAAAGGTTACTTTGGTTAACAGCAAGTCATTCTTAAACAATTAAGGAAAATGTATATATTCTTTTACCACCTCTACAGATGCATTTCCTTGGCATGTTCTAGCAATCCATATACCTTTACAGATGAGCACTGCACTGGTTCAGTGCTCCTTATTTGTACTGCGATTTCAATAAAATAGATTATATATAAGGTTGGATTGATTTATAATTAAATTAGTCCAACTTCCTAAAATCTCTGAATAAGAGAACTCTCTTCCTAGGACTTCACAGGAACCCTGGATATCAGAGAAAGAACAGTAACACTACTACTTCTTCCTCACAAGTTTGATCTCATGCAGTACTTGAAACAGCATCACTAAGTTGCACGAAACTGCTGTTTCCCTGCTTATTTTCCCGGTCAGGAGAGTGACAACTTCTGTGAGCTCTGCATACTCTGACACCCAGCCGGTCACACCAGCCTCTGAGCATTCAGACAACTAAAGTGCCACCGGACTTCACAGTAATGCAATGCTTTCCTCTGAGTCATTATGCACATTCCAGGTCACATGTGGCCTCTACCTCACTGAAATTTTACTCATTTCCATGGGAATAAATGCCTTCAGTTTCTGGCCAGGAAGAGGAATTTGATCTTTATCTTTCTTCCCTCCTTGCACTACGAAACCCTCTGATCCATCAAAAATGACAAATGAAAAGGCAAAAGTGTAAGATTCTCCAGGAAAAGATTACTGCATTAGTCACTGTGTGCCAGTTAAGCTGCAAAGCAGAGGAGTCTGACCAACGAGCAAAGGCACTTGGTAACAGCGCTGGGGACGAGTCAATGAGTCAACAATTTCAGTCTCGTCATCCAACTGACCAGCAGCGAGGGCTCTGCCGAGGAGGATTTTGTGGACGATGTAACCGACGATTTTTTAGCACCTTCCTCTTGAAAAGGAATTGTTGCACTGTTGTGGAGGTCTGTATTCATGAAACACCTGCTGCCTCGAATATAATCCGTTCCCCTCACTAACTGCTTCTCAGACACTGGCCTGGAGAGGGGGTGCTGCGTGGAGGGGCTTTCCTCAATGATTGGGGGTATCCTTTCGTTGCTGAAGTACCTGCAGAGCACATCTTCACCTGTACAAACAGGAGGAGGAAAACCAGTTATTGCTGACTTCAAAACCCTCCATTAACATTTTCTATTTTTATAGAAGTATTCTGGTCACACTTCAAATACCTAGATCTGGGGTTTTGTTCATAAAACACCTGGACATAAGCAGCTGTCAATAGATTCATGGCTTTTTACATCTTTAATGTTTTTTAAGTAACACAAATAACGAAATAAATCCATACACAGAGCAGATACCATTTGACTGTTATATTCCAGATTCACACACACCAAAAATGCTGGTACAGACTACCTTCATGCAAATCATTTTCATGGGTGAGATGCAACAAACCTTCTCCTAATGTTTTATTCAAAATGCTGAAGAGACCAGAGTTGAATCCACATACTTCTCAATGTAACTCATTAATAACTTAAAAGCTACAAATGTTACTCTGGACAAGAGAAATTAATTTTGCAGGTGAAAATGTAAGCACTTCCCTCTCTGGTTTTGGCCAGTGATTCATGATGCTTTCTTTGTTTTTACTCTTCCCTAGATACCTGACCAAGGCAGCTGCTGTTAAAGACATCCTGCTGGACTAGGCAGGCCTTTGGTTCTGATTCAACACAGCTTAAATACAAGCCTGCAGCACTTGGGTACATTTCAAGTGTTAAAAAAGACAACACAAACCCAAAAGCCAAACCAAACAAAAAAACCATACACACAAAAACCAGCCCTGCCACCTGGTGATCGCTCTGTTAGATTCGTTTTTTAGCTCGCTTCTAATACCCCTCCAGGTTGATGCTTCTTTTTATCAACTTCTGTTATTGCATGAAAATAATAGAATCCAGCTTTGATTTTACCTAGAATTAGACATTAGCTTTCACAACTGATTCCAAGAATAAACTAGTCATCCTTATTTCCCACTCTAACAGGACTCTTTCAGATGCAAAAGAGGGTGGGAAGAAGACAGTGTGGGAGGTAAAAAAAGCCATCCAATCCAACACCCAATGTTATGAGCTTCTGTCTCTCTCGCGTTCAGTGATGCCTGCAGAATATGTTGCTTTCTAACAGCAGTAGCAGTAAAAAGCAGCTCCTAAAAGGCCCTACATTTTACATTTTGAGAACAAAATTCAAAATGCTTGCTTCTACAACAGCCTCCACAGTAAGCTAAACAAAAAACTCAGCAAAAAAGTAGCTTCAAGATCAATATTAAATGCAGAAGAAAGGAAAAGGACTGCGTGCAAGAGCAAAATGGTAAACCTGTGCTACAAAGCCACAAGTACAGATTTGCCCTGGTCATTCTTGCTAACTTTTAATGCTCACTACAAGTTTAAGACAGAAGGTTTGAGTCCCATCACTGAATAGCTCACAAATTTCACAATTACCACCTGGCATTCCTGCTAAACCAAACTATGGCCACCTTGCATCAGTTCAGCAATATGCAAACCATAATCCTCCATTCCTAATTTAAACACTTTCATGCAGTTCATCCCAAGGAAATTTTGGAGAGCAAGAGAATAGAATGAGGGATGAAACCTAAAACCTTGCCTTTTCTCCCTGATCCTCGTGGCCTAGAGAAGGGTTCTGCAGCTCCTATCCAGCTTCCATCAGCAGGCATTGACAAAGGACGAGGTTTTCCTAGAGACAACATAGGAGGTTATGAGGAATTACATAAAATTTAGGAAACCAGTTTTTAAATTTTTACTTTTCCCAGTTAAACAAAGGGAGTGATAAGCAATAAGGAGTTCAAATTGCAGAAAAAAAGGATTTTTGAAGATACTTTCACTGGTGACATATAAGTGTGCTGAGATTGAACAGCCACCCTTCTTGCTCATTTAGAGCAGGAGTGGACAATGTTATAACCAAAACACACATGGAAATGGCTTTCTGTAGTAGCAGCAGAGCCCAGCTGCATGATAATCATTAAAGAAATAACAACGTTTAAGAGAAATTATTTCAGATGTAGAATTTCATTCACATTCACAATTTGCACAGAATGCCCTTAAGAGACATTAATAGTCTGACCAGCAGTTTTCTAAGACAAATCATTTCAGACTGACCAAAGCCCTTATCACAACAGTGATAACGAGAGAAGAATGAACTCACCATAGGACTGTGTTTTTTCTCTCATCTTGGCTGGTAGGATATTTACTTCCATGGGATACCCAGGCAACTGATCTGAATCAGCAATAGTAAACCTTCGCCTTCGGCTCTCTTGATCCAGGAAAGAATTGGGAGACTCGGCACCCTTGGACCCAGGTAGTGGCTGACTGCGTTTGTTTCCTCCTCCATACACAAAACCCCCCTTTTCATCTCTGAAAAGACATAGCACTTCAGTTAGTGGCTTAAAAGAGTTTAAGGCTACAGACATGAGTAGGTTTGAAAGACACTTGTAAGCACCCAGACATGCTCGTGACAACTGGCACTGTGCTGCAAACAAGCCGGAAAAAACCCCCAAACAAGTCAGGTGATAGAAGACTTCATTATAGTTAACAAGGAGAAAAGAAAGCTACCCCCCTCATGCTAATTCGCTCTTAACAAGCCAGTAATTTAACACACAGAGAAATTTAGAGGCTCCACTCCTGCAAAAGATTTTGATAAATGTGACCTTTCTGTCCTGAGGGCGTCAAAGCCCCTGATTCACTGCCTGCTCGTACACAGTTGTGACTCGGGAGTGCTACATAAATTTATCCATCTCTGTGTAATGGTAACACCTATCACTTCCATCCGAGGGACTCTCCATTGTAGGAGTCCAACAACTGTCACTGAATATTTACCACCTTCTCTCTCCCTCCTTAGGAGTTTCAGTCACAGATACATAGTGAGTATATATATATATATGATTTTGATTAAATTCTGCAAGTACTTTTGGAAGAGAAGCTACCCTTCAAGTAAAGATTTGCCTGGAGGTTTTTTCCCCTTCCCTGTACGTGTTGCAGTCTTATTGCTTGCAGCAACCATTAGCCAATCCAGGCATAAAAACACATAGCTGACTGTCTAAGCACACATATAGCCCAGTATTCAAAGCAGTCCCTGGCCGGCACATCCCACTTGTCCAGCTCTCCAGCAAGAATAATACTATAGCTCAATGAATAGGAAAGAGCTATTTATGGAGATGCAGAGGCCAAAAATTGCACTCAAGTGTTACACCACAAATGTATGTACATGGAGAGCTCTCCTACACCACCACCATGTGGAGGCTGTGCCATGGACAGGGAAACCAAACACTGCTCTCTGCCTCCCAGTGTGGACCAGAGGAGATCCATGCCAGGAAGGGAAGAGAACAGGATGATGAGTGGAAGAAAAAAAGCATCACAAAAACGCACCACAGTTTCAAGAGAAAAGCAAAACATGCAGACGTCAAAATAAATGGCCTAACAGAAGGCAAAAGAATTGTCCTTTCTCCTCTTCCTGCCTGCCTCACGTTTGCTTTCTTTAAAAGTCAAAGTCAAGATGCCTTTCCGTTTCCATATATCATCCAGGAGAAGTTTTACAGCTCATATTGTGATTTCTTTCATTTTCAACACGGATTCAGGTCTAAAGGCATCTGAAGCTCGATATTATTTTTGTCTTGTTACGAAAGATAAACAAATTGAGCACATGGATATAATTCACCAATGTGCTTGAAATTTATTGATTTGAAGACTAAGGCATTAATCTGCTAAATCTATATGCTTGTTATTATGCCGAAAGATTTGAGGCTTTGGGGTTTTTTTAATAAGAGCTGAGCATGTGTAACCATAAAAGCAGAGAGAGAGCAGGTCAAGGTGGGTCCAACTTCAGTAAAGTGACCCTACCTTGGAAAGCCCCCCCCTTCCCAGTCCTTCCCCAAAGACTGCAGTAATACAACCTCTGTCTCTGTATCAGCCCTTACAGGGCAGGAGGCAAGCGCCTGCCCACAAGGCCTGCAGCAAAAGGCCAGAGTTCCCGTGCTGGGCTATCTACACATAACCTAAAGTGTCGGAGAAGGCCAGAAGCATGCCTGCCTTTCATGTCTTGCCTGAAAACTCTTTTTTCTGTCACATTCCCACATCAGCTGGCAGGGTTCTGGCATGAGTCAACATGGACTTGAGAACAAACAACTGTCAGCCTTACCATACACACCCCTCCCCCTCCCGCTGTGTACACAGGTCTGCGTTTTTATAGCTAACACCACAGGATAAAAAAATAAAAGTTAATGTATTGACTCTCCCTTCCCTTCAGTGGGAACATATTTGTTTTAAACAACTTCCAAGTTTAAAAATTTAACGTTATAGGCGTTACTTAACGTGACATTCTTTTCTATCCTAACTCCCACAACAGTTACTCAACTTGCTAAAAAAAAAAAAAAATCCAACAGTGAAAAAAGTTAGGGACAAAAATTATGTCTTGCTGTGTGCAGTTGGATTTAAACAGTGTCATAAACATAACTCCACAACAAAACCATAAATGACATCGGTTCATGTTCTGGGAACAACTCTGATCTATGTGGCACACAATAATCTTCTAGTAATAAAATCTGTTACAATCCTGGTAGTATATGCATTTAAGCATAAGTTTGAGCAATCCAATTCATTTAGACAGCTAGAACAAAGTCTGAGATTTGCAGCTTCCTCAAGCTAATCTGCACAGAGCTCTAACAGCAAGCCAGCTCAGAAACAAGCGCAGTGAAGGAGGTTTTTGTTCAGTAGTGCACTTCTGTTTGCATACCGAGGAGAATATGGAACAGCTGGAGGAGGGGGTATGTACAGATCCAGAATGGCCGGCTTCTCTTTCTTCAGTGAGGTATCCACGGTGCTTTCTGGGGACTGAGTTGAAGCTGGTGGAAGACTGGTCTGAAACATTAGACAGCCATCAAACATCTGAGCATTCACTTAGCATTCACAAAAAGATAATTTAATAAACAATAGTACCATTTTCATCCCCTAGTGAATTACTATCTCTGTGATGTATGAACACTTTAAAAACCCTTAGAATCTACATTTTCCTCCACCCCCAGTTTTGGCTAGCTTTACAGGCCCTCCTACAGAAGTCCTATCATGGGTAATACATTGCTCAAGAATATTTTGCTCTTTCCAGTTCTTTTTTCCTGTAAATTCCACAGAAAAAAAAAAACAACTGAGACAAAACCCCCTCTTCTATTTTTAGATACATTAAAGGAATGCAAGTCGTTAAATACAGATATGATTTGCAAGCCTTGTGAAGCTGGCATATGCCACCTTTATTCCAAACAGTCCAATGCCTGGGGCATAGACAGGACTATAGTAAAGTTCACCATAAACTGGATCAATGGATATAACTAGGGCCAGGGAAGCAAATTAAAAATAGATTTGGCATTGCTCATCTTTGCAGCTCACTTCTATATATTCTCAGCATCTTTCCAGGCTCCTGTCTGCCTCCAGGAGAGAAAAGGTTTCACAGACCCTTTCACCTTTGTCAGGCAAGAGAACTGCACTCTCCTCTTTTTGTCAAGGGCTTGTCCACTTAGTGAATGGCACGCCTGCACAAGCTTCTGCCATCTACTGGTCAGCATGGTGAAACCCAGGACTGTAAAAAGGCCTCTCCAATCAGTTCCTCCCTCAAGGAAACACTGCTGGGCATAGCCTATAAGCCAGCCCTCCCCAGCTTTTCACCCTGGTAGTACGTCAGGCATGATGCCACAAAAACAGGACACAGGCGCTGGTGAAAGGAAGGATGAACAAGTAGTCAAGTATACATCTTCCACCCAGTTTGAGAGAAATCTGCCTTCATGGAGACTTGTGATAGCCACCAGCATTTCAGAGGTTTAAATTATTCCCATGGCTGTAGGGAGACCTATATCTCCCTATATAGGGAGGAGGAGGGGAAACTCTCCCTGGTTTTATTAATTTCAGGTAATTAGTTTAAATGCAATTAGGTTGTTTCCTCCTGCAAGCATTAAGCCCTAAGCTGTCTAATACAACAAGCCATTTCTCAACATGGTTATTTAAGAATTACTAACATCACTTTCTCTGTCTGCTCAGTACCCAGTCTGTGAATTGTCCAACAATCAAATCTTATTTAAACAAGTAGTTTAAATAATTTCTTGGAAAAGCTACTCTTTTCCACTCTTCACCAGACTAAAAAGAGGACAAATATATGGAATAATCTTAGTTATTTCAGACATATTACTGTGATAGAGAAAGCATTTATTTATTGCACCATGCTGATTAATTCAATACATATCAGCAGTTTTGCCTCAGATAAGTTCTCCCAGTGGCACACAGAGTGATTAAAATGTTCAACACACCTAGTCCCTTTGTGTACCAAGAGGGCATTATCTGGTTGCAAGGGGAAAAAAAAAAAAGAAAAAGAGAAGAACATTTTCCCTTTTATCTAGGAACCACAGGAGGACAGCCATATCACCTAACCTGCCTTGACCTATACTCAGACATGAGTACTTTGGAGCATTTATGGGATTTCTACTTTTTCAAGCTGCAACCAAGGCATTCCCCTCCTGAGATCAGAGTGGAGCTGGAAGGCTCTCACCTGCACCAAGGGCGGTTTCCAGCGCAGGTTCTTCAGTGGAGCAGGAGTGAAATGAAAAGAGCCAGTAGGACGTTTCTTAAGCAGCAGCCTAACTCCAGCAGGATTCTCTCGCAACTTTGCCACCAGATTTTTTAGTTGCCATCCAACCTGGAAGAGAATAAAGACGTCTTTTATTTAGCATTTCTTTTCTGAAAGCAAACAAACAAAAAAACCCCAAATCACCCAAGTCAAATTGTTTGTTTTAACATGAACCTAGAAGAGATAAGAGATCCAAAACAGCCATTTTAAGAATTAAGGAAAAAATTGGAAAGCTCGTTTTTTGCAAGGTTCTTAGTTTTCTTTCCAAGAAAATTGTCTACTTAAGCTGTAAACTAAATACTGAGATATCAAGCAGTGCTCTTTATACCCCAGTTCCAGTCCTAGAAGGACACATGGATATGCTCAAATTGACTAACACAGGGATTCACAGTGAACTACTTTTGTCATGTTTCTTTCTCACATTGGAAGGCATTGCTTACTTGTGCTAAGCAAAAATGTAATCATTACATCCAAGTACCCAGATGCAAATGATTGTACATGCATTTGCAAATGACTTGGGGGGCTTTTTAAAGCTTTCTTTATCTGCATTTCAGTGGACTGTAACAAGGCATTTTAAAACAGGTCTTAACTGCAACATGAACTGTTTTAACATGATGCATAAAGCATTTAAACATGAAATACGGTATACTTAATCAAAATATTGCAAACAATAAAATTTGTCTTGAAAACAAAATGCTAAGAAGCCTCAGACATTTCACCAGGCAAACACCAGAACCGTCTCCTGACCCCATCCATTCAGCATCTGTGGTGCAGAGCAAGCATAAGAAAAGTTCTGTAATGCTGCAAGTTACTCACCACAGTTTGCCGGTTAACCTGGATCACTTCATCACCAGCATGAATCTTCTGAGAGCGATCAGCAGGGGACTACAAAGAGGATAACGAGAGTCATGTGCTGCAGCAGGTCTCCCTCCCTGCCATAACAACCCCCACCAACTTAAGTCAAAGGGTGCATCAGCAATGCTCTTCACTATAGATAATTTTGACATCTGCTGATGACTTGAGAAATGTAAATTAATTAATCTAATTATTTATTTTATACTGGGGGAATTAAAGGGGAAGGGAGAAGGCATAGCCTCCATCTACTACAGGCCAAATTGTACTTAAGTCATGGGACAGTCTCCACTCCTCTTTTTCCCTCCAGTTTGTACTATAGTTTTAGACAGAAGAGGAAGAGGACTGAAGAGGATTTCTGCCCTAAAACAACCATCTTGAACAGCTTTCAAATAAATGTATATTTGTTTTAAAAAATACATTAAGACTTTGAATGTGCAGAACAAAGGACCAAAACCCCTCCAATCCACAAGATAGATCCATTGCACTTTCCCTTTTTGTTTTCCAATGTAAATAAAAGCTTCTAACTTTAATGTGAAACTGCCCGCCTGAATCACCAAGGTCAGCAGATAAAAATACATGTTTGCACAAGTTAAATGTACATAGACAAGTATTTTTCAAATACCTATCTAATAATAATAGACTTTAAAATACAATTTTCTTGGAACAAAACCTAAGCTCAAGGGAGCCGTTAGCAAGGAACAGATAAATATGTCAATATTTACATTTATCAACAGCTGGTACAGTGCACCAGCCTTTGCTGCAGTTATTAAAAACACTCTCACTGCTACACACACCAACTCCTACCAGCCTTGACAACACCCAAAGCACACAGATATACTACCTTGGTACATGCTGCACCCTGGTCACAGGACAGCAACTCCTCCCATTCCCCCCACCCCATGAGTAACCACCAGGCAGCAGGCCAGCTCTTCCCAGTGACTCCAGAACTAAGCACTGGGATTAAAGACTCTCTTCTCCACCTAATCACACCTTTAGACCTCAAGTAACTTTGTTATGAGAAAGAACTATAATAATAAACAGTACAACAAAGGAAGAAAACACGGGGAATTTGTAGGAGGCTCCAGCTATCATGAGTAACCCCATTTCTTCATTGTCTTCTTGCTTCCTCTGAGAGGAAATGCCTCTGTGGAAAGCTGCATACATAGGAGTCAACCAAGACCACGAAAAAATTCTGGGCCAGAGTCAAGTTTGTGAAAAACAAAGCTCATTTCAAGCTGTCCTTTGGGTGGCCAACAGCTTGCCTGAGGGAGGGCGGCGGACCCTTGCACAGAGAATTCCCACAGCAAGTGACAGGTCACAGCACAGACACTGGGATCACACTATGAGAACAGAGGAAAGAGTGAAGTTTAGCTCTAGGCCGATGTGACACGCAAAGTCACACGCAGGATGGCATAACTCAGGAATCCTCTTGGCTGACTGGTACCAAATGGACTTCCCCAGTTCTTCCATTGTTTAGTACTGTCAGTTTAGGGGGGCAATTCCATTGCATTCCCATACACCAGCTCCTGGGGATAGCTACTAAAATACCATTCCAAATCTAGCAAGAAAAAAGAAAACTGAGCTAAGATCCAGCCTGGGTCATCTAAATGATACCACACCACCATAAAGACATCAGTTGTTCACAGATCTCTCAGTCACTTGTCGAGTTCTGTTGCTCCAAAGGAAGGAGTTTCCCCAAAGGAAGAACCAGTGTTGATAACAAAAAGCAGACACTTAGGTCAACACTCAAAGCTACAGAAGGAATCTAGACCCAAAATAAGACCTACATGCAGCAGCAGGTTGTCAGCAGTCAATATTATATTCTTTCATGTTTATCAGATGTTAAAATTGCTGCAAAAGTGGACTTGGTCTCTGTGGCAGATCCTAGATAGAATTGTGCCAGGACAATAGCATAAAAGCCACGGAAGCTTTCACTCTGCACTATGAACTGCAAGCACAGATTTCCACCCTCTTCTGACTGGTCCCCGGACCTGGCAGGGGAACAGCTAGAGCCACTGGCTCTTTCCTATTCACAAAAAAAAGCACTGCTGCGAAAGCCAAGTTTCTCTGCTCTTTTTTTCTTTCAGTCACTGCTCCTGTACAGTAGCCTGTTTGAAAACACCACAGCATCACCTGCCAGCCTCAGCTGCTGGCTAGAGGTCCACTCCTTCAAGGGCTGCCCAGAAGCCTTCAATAAACTCTCAGCTACAAAGGACTCATAGTGTACAAATAAAACAAGCAACCACCTGCAGTAAAAACTAGTTGCCTCTCTTGCCAACTATTTCCTTCCAGCTGACCACTCTTAAAGTCTTACTTGTTCACAGTCGTTTTAATCTGCAAGGTAATTTTGTCACAGGATGGCTCATTGATTTCATTACTCATGACTGAATTTAGCACACTACCACCTAAATGTTCCCATTAGGGGAGATTGCCTTTGCCTGTGGAGAGTAAATACATCCAAGACTTTCTTAAGCAAGATACTGTAAGGGCTCAGAACAGCAGATACAGTAACTTATTAAAGCAATTATTTTAATGCCAAGCATTTGAACTAATTCAGAGTACTTGCAGAAACTGGTTTAATCAGACTAACAGTGAAACATGCAGGCACAAAATATTTACAGACTGTGGATAAACAAATGATGCATCACACGGTATTTAAAGCAGGTAATACTATGCAAGTCATATCTAAAACAACAAAAAGTGCTAAGTCAAACTAACTCAATCAAAGCTACTGAGTTAATCTATATTTACTTCACTTACATTTTCTGTAGTTCCAGTAATTACATGCAATCCATCATAAGTTGATTTGATGTACATTCCCTGAATATAAGGAAAAAATAAAAAACAAGTTTTAAGGCAAAACAAACCACGTAACTTATCTGATTAAAGCATTATTGGCATCAGACTCAAAACATTACTAAAACCAGTCAACAATTCGTATGCTCTCCCTAGAAAAGTGTGTGGTCTCATATTACAACACTCTAAACTTCTTCACAGATCACTTTTAGTTTAATTAATTATAATATTTATAATTACTTAAAACACCTAGTATATGGAATGAGACTGCGAAACACTGCCTGGTTGGTAATAACAATCACTGCTGGTTTTGCTGCCTTGTCAGTCTTTGGCCTTGAACAGAACTTTATTTCCCCACTACCCAACCTGCACTAGAGAATTACAGGTTTTACTAGGTGGCCACCAGTTGTCTCCATACAAAGCAGACTCACACAGGTGGGCTACAAGTATTGCTGACACACTCTTTTACAGCTTCTCTTGGTAAGTCAATATACAGGCTGCCTCATAACCACAATGCTTACATAAGCACTAAAGGCTCCAGCAGAGTATTTGTGGCTTTGTATGTTAATTCTGAGTGTGAATACAAGGACAAACTCTATGAAGTGGGTGTTGACTATAAGAGCACCAAATTAAAAATCACAAACAGGCTATTAACTAATAATTACATAGATTTCCCCACAAGAGGTGACCAGCATATTGGTGTCATCATTTATGAACAAATACATATCTGCTTTTCCATTCTACATCTGTTGTTAGAAACACTCACACTGAGAAGTACAGAAATGGATGTTACTCAGTAGCTGAAAGCAGCTTAGCTGCCTGAAGTTACCACACTTTCTTTAAAAGCAGGTGGGAAAATAGATGATCTTTTTGACCCTTCCTCTCCAGCCAATTCTCTGCCTGTTTCCCTGTCAATATCCAACTGTGTGCACCCACCTCCTTGTTTCTTACTTAGGCCAAGCTAGACTGACTCTGCTTCGATGTAGCTTGTGCACTAACAAAGAGGTTCCCATAATTTCAAGAATGCATGACTGATTAGGTCAAATCCACTGGTCTAGGTAAAACTATATAGCACAGTGAGACTGTGCAGCTTTCTCTAAAAATGTTCATCTCTCCTGCCTTCAGGGCTAGGGGTGAATACAAATGCATGTAACAATTTAAATTCCCTCCAACTTATTCTAACACATCTGTTCCCTAGGCAGAAAATCCGCCAAGATTTCAAATTAAGTTTCTCATAACCAGCACTCAGCTAAGCAGAATTCACTGAATGAATAACAGTCAGTAATGTGACATGGCCACCAAACACTTAAAAAATTCTCATTTTCCTGCTAACAGCAAACCTCCAAAATTCTCACATTCACCTCAATTTTGCTATAAACACACATAAAAAAGCATCTTTCAAAACACAAACATCATTTCTCATTGCCTTCTCCCTCTGCCAGCCCCCCTAGAAAAACAAGTGGTTAAGGTAACCCAAAAAAATAAAACTACTAGCTTCACAAGCATTTGTAAATTCTCCAATATCCTGATTAACACACAAATCTTCAACAATTTAGAATAAGAAATTATATTTGGGATCAAACCTATTAATGTGCATATCTGTTCCTGGCAGCCACTCCAGCACACCACCTGACAACTCACCTTTAGGGTTCCTCCTGGTGCCTCTTTCTTTCTTTTCCCCACAGGTTATTATCAGTTTTGAAACACCTTATTATAAACACACACTTGCATTGGCTCACAGGGCTACCTATTAAACACTGGGAACATCAGGACACTCCAGAATTGCTTCTTACCAGGCCTTCCCCAGGTTTAATGTTGGTTAAATGGACCTCCTCCAGGCACGCACACTGGCTCATCAGTGGGTCTGTAGTTGATCGGATGGCTTTATCACAAATACCATTTAAAGTCTTGGCCTGCAATGAGAACACACAAAAAACAGGAAAATTCTCTCCTGGCTTCTTCCTCTTTCACTTTTCAAAAAATGCAAAGGAAATTATTTCTAAAACCACTGAAACAGAAGATTCATTTGTACAGATCTATTCTACAGCACGTTTACATCCTTACTGTAACACAGGACAAACAACCTGTTTCCAACAGTGCCACCTCACCACTGCTAACAGATACCGACACATCCTCTGTCTAAAAAAATAAACACACAAAATATAGCAAAAAATTGGGTTTGGGTTTTGTTTGCTTTAACCAAAATACGACTCATTAAAACATTGAAACATTTTGATGGTTCCTTGTGGGAACAATTGACAGTTTTTCATGTTGTTCTGTATTTCTGCTATGGAAATACAATTGGCCACATGTCACAAAAAGTGACGTGCTGGCCACTGACATACCTGCACAAAGTATAATAAGGTAGGACATCCAGCACTCAAGTGCTTCTGCAGTACTTCTCTCCACTGTGCCTCTGAACTGACCTCTTCTGGAATGCTTACACAGGCAAGGTTCATATTTTCTTTTGACCAAAACATAACTGATCCTAAGCCAACATTATAACTAACAGCTAATTCTGACCTTGCCGTGTGTGTCAGTAAAGTTGGAGGCAGAACAGCTTTGCCTTGTAGAACATGTAACTATCAGAATGTCTAATTAAACATGAAAAAAAAGAAGAAAAAAAAAAAAACAGTCAAAAAATCTGTGCCCTCTCTCCACTCACAAATTTCATTACATCCCACTGTGTTTTCTGTCTCGACATCCACTGAAGCAAGACTGACACTCAGAAGGTTACAAAAGCTTACAGGAGAGGAGGGAGAGGATTAGTACACAGTACTAATCAGTACTAACAGTACTTAGGTATAAACAGTTTGGGAACCAGCAAGGTCAGTCTCCTTTCACAAGGGGCTTGAATCCTTCACTCAAAGTAGACACATGTAATTACAGAGTGGGGGGGAGCTATGTCGTAGGAAGACATTGGTTTGGAGTACAATGGTCCCTGGAAACAATAGCTCCAATGTTTTCTGTTTCATTTTACGTCAGATTTATAGAGCAGCAATAAAATAAATGAAAACAATGTTTAAGTGTGAATGTGAGGAACTGCTCAAACAAGGGAATTCCAAACAACAATACCAACTTCCAGTGTGGGTGTGCACAAATGGAAAAAGAAAGATGCAGAAAACTCCCTTTTACGTGGTCTCATTATTTATGAACAAAATTATTTTTAGTTATTGTGCTACTAAATTCCTGAGCATCTATGAGCTACCGGAAGGCCTTATCAAAGAGCACAGCCTGGTTCATGTCAAAAGCAGGAAGCGATGATTAACTGTTACAAAATATAAAAAGCATTCCATTACACTCTGCCTTTGGTCACAAGGCTGCTTCAAACAGCCCTGGAAACTCAAGCTCAAGTATACAGCCAGAGCTTCAGTCCTGTGGCAGGCCAGTTCTTTTACATGAAGAAGCATAATAAGGCAGAGCGTCTGCCTATTAAGGCACTAAATGCACTTCACAGGCATAATTGGTTTATTTAGCCTGTGATCATTTCACAGTACTACTCCACCCTTGAAAATTTGAGGTTAAATTCTCTTGGAAAATAGCTGTGTAATGAAACTTTAAGGAATACTTTACTCTGTGCTATTACACACACTACCCATCTGCTGAAATGTCAATGATTTCCTCTACAGTAAAGCATATTCACAAAATAAACCACAGTAATGCTTCCTTGCATGATACGCTTGTGCATTTAGGACTGAAAAGCTGTTGTCAATACAGCCAGCACAGAAGCAAGCGAAATGAATGTGATTGCAGATAGCTGAGTTTCAACAGAAATATAAACTTACCACAGTCTGGACTTTATCTTCCATGTCAGCCACAGTGCAATCCTAAAAATAAAACAAGAACAAAACCCCTACATTAACCAATAAACATGGAAACAAATCATCTCTGAAAACTCTGCAAAACTTCCATTTTAACCTCAAATAGAAATGGAGTTATTCATGCTGCAGGGATTAGTCAGATTAGTTTCACCCAGTAGGGCTCAAAAGGACTGTTAAGCAACTATTTTCTGGCCCTGGTAGAAAGCAATAATAAACCTTGAAAACTAAGAGAATGTGGGATTCAATTACAGCAGCTGACTTTTCCAGAAAAGCAGAATCCTGCACAAATGAAATCAGATTCTCAGAAGGCCAGGCAGATGTGTTTGCCTTACACTGATAAACCCCGACTCAGGTGCTCCTCTGTCCCAGGCATCAAAATGGATCTAAAGCATACTGTTAAAAATAGAAGGTAAAGTGATTTTTTTAAAAATATGCTATCAGTGATATTACTGAAGGGCAGAGGACTGCACACAAGGCACTATTTACACAGCCCAGGTATAAAAGTCTTTGAAATGAAACAAGTTCACGTAACAAACTACAAAAGTCATCACTGTTTTCTGCAAGTAGTGCTGAACTGGAGAACGACACTATTCTCAGATTAAAAAGTTAAAAACAGCACGTAAATAATAAAACAAGATATACAATATCTACAAGGAGAAAACTCCCAAACATTTTAATAAGCTTAAGAAGGAGTCATGTTGGAGAAGTTTGTGGAAGACTTGCCCCTGCTTTTCTCTGCTAAATACATCTACACAAATCAATAGCAAGTGCCACCTATCATCATGCAGCCAAAATGCTCAATATTGCAATGTCCTTCTGCTCCTACTCATTTCTGTTTACTATTTCAACCTTAAAGTTTGACATAGAACTTTATTCCACTTAAAGTCCTGTCCTTGATGATAGCTATCTACATAGCTATCATCACAGTTAACTCCAATCTTCTTGCATTCCTGCCTTGCTTTATTATTCACTCACTTTTATACATCATTTATGAGTATGCAGAGCAGCATTGGTTCCACAAGAGCCACTCTGGCCTCTTCTTCACTATTAGAACTGACCACTTGCTCCTATAGAAATACTTTTGAAGTCTAAAAACCCTCCTAAAAATTTTTCAGCTGTATCTCTTTTCCACATCAGCAGACTCCTTCAGACTGTTCTAACATATGCACACTGTCCCAGGACAAAATAGTGCTAGTTCTTCTGCCAGTAATGCTTTTTCTCATATGTACCAACCCCATATTTTATTACAGCTCATATCAAATTGGCAGAGAAGTAGTCTGATATTTTTTAAAAAGCATAGGTATAAAAACCAGTGAAGCCATATTTTTGTTTAGAATTAGCACTGATAACTGTTCTTCAACATGCTGTTTAGAATGTGAAAATCTTCAAATGCAGATCAACTATTTCAAAGACTAACCCTCTTTCCAGTAAAGCTCAAGAAAATATGAGTAGCCTTTAAGCTGCAGTCACTTAAGATATCGCCAGCAATACCAAAATTGGTAATTAAATTGAGGGGCAGCAGGAACAACAAAAAACCCCACGACTCAGAAACACAGACAACTGAAACTGACCTTCAGGGACGTTCAAAGTTAAAAGTAAGCTGTCATTCCCAGAACTGCCTTTCATTAGCACTCAGCACAAAGCAAGCACATTACTTCCCCAAACACCCCCTTTCCTTCCCTTTTGGAAAGCAGAGAGGAAATGAAAGCAGCTGACCTTCTGAACAGTAGTAGTGAGGTCCAAGCAGAGCTGAATGATTCTGTTCTTCATTGATGAAAAGTCAGCAATACCTGTAAATGGGGTCCTACAACAAGAAAAAATTCCCCTTAGATTGGAGGGACCAGCCTTATCCGTGAGGAAGAGCATTATGAGAGTAAGTGCTGCAACTCTGACACTGACACAAGTGTGAGGATAGTTTTACAGTGTAAGTATTCCTGACTGCATAGTCCTGCTCCACTCTTGCACCAAAACCGGGAATTGCCTAGCCCTGTGGTAAGCAAGTTCAGAGAGCAGAACCAGAAGAAATGGTCAGTTTGCCAAACTGCAGTTCTCACTTGCAAGCTCAAGTCAAATCATATGGTGGTGTAAAAATCACATCCTAGGGTTTACCAGTGAGTAGACCTCAACTTTCTGACTGGAAAGGAAAAAACAATTCTCCAAAAGAAGAAAAATGGATTTTCACATTTTACACAAAGAGGTGCAGTGAGACTTAGAGAAGAATCATTATAGGTAGGGCAGCTTTAGGGCCTGTAGAGTCCTACCTCTGACCCTTCAGACAGCTACAAAACCTAGAAGAGCGGTTGAGAAGTAACCATAGCAGTTTGAAAATGGACAAGCCAGCAATTTTCTGACTGTAAGTTTCAGAAAAAAATTTAGGGTGAGCTGCCAGCAACAGAGCGCGAGGAGAGGACCAGGTGAGAGGCACAAACTGTTAACATCTGTTGTGGTTTGGCACGGCCGGGTTTCGGGTAGCAGGGGGGCTGCAGAGATGGCTCCTGTGAGAAGCTGCTGGAAGCTTCCCACCATGTCCGGCAGAGCCAATGGCTGATGGCTCTGAAGATGGACATGCTGCTGGCCAGAACTGGGCCAATGAGAGAGGCTGGTAACGCCTCTGTGGTGACATATTGAGAATTGTCATCAAAACAAAAATCACAAGATTTTGCTGTTAGTCAGAGAAGGGGAGGAGGAGGTGGGAATATGTGAGGGAACAACATGGCGACACCAAGGTCAGTGGAGAAGGAGGGGGAGGAGGTGCTCCAGGCGCCGGAGCCGAGATTCCTCTGTGGGCCATGGTGAAGACCATGGTGAAGCAGCTGTCCCCCTGCAGCCCATGGGTCCACGGGGAATGCAGAGATCCACCCGCAGCCCGTGGGGGAGGTGCCCGCGCCGGAGCGGGTGGATGCCTGGAGGAGGCTGTGATCCAGTGGGAGACCCGGTGGAGAGAGAGGGCCCTTGCTTCCAGGCTGGAGCAGCCTGTCCTTGGAGGACTGCACCCCGTGGAAAGAGACCCACGTCGCAGCAGTTTTGGGAGAACTGTCTGCCTGTGGGAGGGACTCACGCTGCAGCAGGTGCGGTTCGGCTGCTGCTCGTGAGAGTGGACCCACGGCGGGACGTTCACGGAGAACTGTCTCCTGTGGGAGGGACCCCACGGCCTCAGAGTGAAGGACTCCTCTCCCGGAGCGGCGGAAGAAAATCTTAGTGATGGACTGACCAAAAACCCCCTGCCCTGCCTCCCTGCATTGTCGGTGGGAAGGAGGGAGGGCCTGGGGGGGAAGAAGGTGTTTTAAGGGCCTGTTTTACTTCTCATTATCTTACTCTGATTCTGTTAGTAATAAATTTCACTCAGTAATTAAGATTGAGCCTGTTTTGCCCTTGAAATATTTTCTCCCGCTCTCCTTATCTCACTCATGAAGTCTCCGTTAACCCTTTTTCCTCTGTTCCCTCCGTTTGCCCAGCTGGGGTAGGGGAGGGTGAGCCAGAGACTCTCGTGGGTGCCTGGCGTTGGGCCAGTGTCAAACCACGACAACATCATCGCCTGGACACAGACCAACTCCTTGCTTGGGAGCAGGGTAAAGGATAAAAGGGCTCCTTGCTTCTGGTCCCTGTGCAGTTTTCTTCCTAAGAAAGGAAGGGCTCTGAGAATTTATGTTCATCTGTTGTCATGGACTGCACCCCTGCCACCACCTTACCTGCTGCAGCTGTAACAAAATAACTCTGGCTCTTTCCAGGCAAAAAAAACAATTAAATAAGAGAAAAAAAGAGAAAATGAAGCAGCAGAAGGATAATCTCTCCCACTGCTCAGTTTTCAAATCACATAGCTAAGGCCATGATTTCAGCAGAACAAATCTTTCAGGAAGGTACCTGCCAATGACAAGCAATTTAGAAGGTGGGAAAGCCATGAGAAACTGACCTAAAAGGGAACACTCATACTTTTACAAATACCACTTTGTGTGCAATGTTAACACAAACACCGCTTTAGCAAGAGTGGAAATGCAAGAGTAGATACCCTAGGTTAAGTTTATCCCCTAGAGGCCTTCTAGCAACACCAAAAAAAGAGGTTAGTGACATCAAGATCTTTATACCCAAGCACGTAGGAACTGCCCTGCAAAGAGCAGCAAATTAAAATATAACCATTTTATTCTTACCTGTCCAACCATGCAAGCAAGGCTTTAGCAGCACCAATAAGCTCTACGACAGAAGTAAGGAATTCATTGGGGGGCTTGCGAGAGGTATTTCCATCATAATTTGAACTTTTCCTACGGCTGCTGATGTAATTTTGCAGATTGTTGGATGACCCTCGCAGCTTGAGAACCAGGTTCTTCATATTGTCTGTTTCAAGGCCATAGTTCTGCAAGGAATATTATTAAGCTTGATGAATATCCTTGTTGAGTTCTCCTGTTTATACCACAAGTTAAAAGCTCACATGGGACAAAAAGTCTTGAGAATTTGCACATCTTTCTCCCGGGTTTTGGCAAAAATACCTTCTAAGATTTGTTCTACACTATAGCCACTAGAGAATACTTGTGTGGGTGCCAAACCTCAGTTTCTGACATTAATGAGATTTAAGGACACTTTTTTATCAGAATGAAGTCCCAATGTCTTAACAGATATCACTTACTTGTTAATAACAGGATTGTGTTGTTTTCCTTTTCGTTAAAGAAAAGCAAGCTTTTTTTTTTTTCTTAAAATGTTTTTTATCCTGTGGTAAATAAACACTGAAGTAACATTTCATTCACAACTAAAGAGAAGTTAAATCTGGTAAGAGATGAAAACATCAACAGGAAGCAAATGCAATTTTGCAATCAAAAGCTTGAGTAAATATTTGCATCACAAGTTTTCAGCAACTGTGCTCCTTGACTACAACAGTGCAATTATTTGCAAGTTTGAGGACAGCGTTAACATTATACATGGTAATCAAACCCATTTTTAGACATCATATTATTCATTCATTTACAAAACCTAAAAAAAACTGACTCTTGCCTATAACTTCAACTTCATAAATTCAAATTCCTACTTTTCTTGAGGGAAAAAAAAAAACCAAAACAAAAAAACACCCCCACCAGAACAAAAACACACAAAAATGTAAGAGAGTCCTACGCTTCTCTACTTTTTGCTGCTGCAGACTCTTGCAACTAACCTCCAAGTTCCATAGTTCAGTCAGATATACTATCTACTCTTTCTACTTTCCCACTCAAATACATAAACCAACTAAAGCAAATTTTAATTCCATTCAATTCCTAGTTTCCAGGAGTTCCTGAAACCTCCACTCAGGATCACAGTACCACCCAGCCTGAAGGGGAGCTTCAGAGGTCTCAGACCAACCTCCTGCTCAGGCTCAGCTGTGAGCTCAGACCAGCCTTATTCAGGATTTTATCTCGTCAGGTCTTGAAAACCTCTGAGGACAGAGACTGCACAACCTCTCTGAGCAGCCTGATCCACCTGGTCTGACTGTCCTCAGAGTAAGAAAATGTTTCCTTATATCCAGCCTGAACTTCTTGTTTCAACTTCCGCTATGCACAGCCCATCCTGTCAACTGTTCCCCACCATGGTGGCTGCTGGGGATCTGCTGCTGGATCTCCCTGGAGCCATCTCCTTCCCAGGCTGAAGAAGTCCCAGTCCTTCAGCCTCTCCTCAAGGGCAAGTACTCCAGCCCTGAGCAAGCGGAGAGCCCTCCACTGAGCTTGCTCTGGTTTCTCCTTACCTTTAGACTAATGAGTGACTACAAAAGGGTGATAAACACTTCCCTCCCTCTCCCATTAATGCAGACCAGGATGCTGCTAGGGCACACTGCAGGCTTGTGGCTCCATTCATCTGTAAAACTGGCTGGAATATTTCAGATTAAGTAATTTACAAAATGTGAGATAAAATCTTTGACCCAGTGTATGGAGAGGTTTCAGCTATGCAGCTACCTTTAAAATACTACTACCTCCTATGGATAAGATCCCAGTAGGTGTAAGTTATGAACATGCCTCCCTCCTCTGCCTCTTGGCATGGAAATACCCTTAAAGTGCAGCCAGGAGTAGGGGTTGAAAGGATATGTCCAATTTTAAAAAATGCAAAGGATATCCTTAAATTTTCCAGGATCACAGAAAGGGAAAGATCTGGATTACTAAACAATTTTAAAGTACTTGTACACTATGATGTGTGAACTTACCACCTTTTAATTTTAATAAAAACAACAAAAAACCACAAAAAGAAACCCAGCACCACAGAGCATTATTTGGATGCATTCCTTGCAGTTAGTACTACCCTCCTCTCAGAAGACTGCATATTAGTCTATTTGAAGGAATACTTTTTCGCAAACAGGTATGGATGTGGGGCAAGTTCCTGTGACCACAAGAAAGCAGCCACATATCGGAAATCCTCCCCTTAAAGAGGGGAACTAGAGGATGCTGACCCCCTGCTTTCACAAAGGGACAGAAAACAGAAGATACTTTTCCTGTGCAGAGGTATAACCACCTAATCACTCTGATCAGAACTTGAGAGTTTTCATATAATTATCTCCAGATCTTTCTTTCTGTCATTCAGATGCAGAAACTGTGCTAACCACCTGTGGGTATTTGAGATTAGAGATGGCACCAGCATTTAAGAGGACCAGGTAAAATTTTGGACTTGGCCCTAAAACATTCACATACTCTTATCACATCTCTTTCACCTTATTTATACCACAGGTGAGTCTGATGCAACTCTTCCAGTTCAAGTAGTTTTTAAATAATACTGTCAAGTAGTTCTCAGTTTTGAGGGAGACTTCAGCAACACATGTGTTGCCTCTAGGGATGCAGGGGCTCCAGCTCATAACTGCAACTGGTGTCCCCAGCAGAATCTCAAGAGCCACATCATAGCCAAGCTCCAACTCACTGCTCTAAGCTCTCCTACGCTTCCCCCAAAGAGTCTACAAAGGGCACCTCCACTGCTAAACCAGCAGTTTGTGCCCTAGGAAAAGTCCTGGCCAAGCACTACACCTATCCAGCGTAACACGAGGCATGCAGCTCTCTTCAGTAGCAGGACACCAAATTATTCAACTGTGCATCATCCCTCGTGGATGAACTTTCCCAGAAATATGCATCATCACAACCCAAGCAACCTCTGCTCCAGGGGCAAGCCAGTCTCCTCACCTGTCTGCTCTAATACACAGAAAGCATTTTGCCCCTTCATGGGATACAGCAATGCTTCTATCCAAGCTGAAACTGTCTTGACCAGCTCTCACATCACCCACTATTCCTGCTCCTTCACTTGCAATGTCCAGTCTGTTGGGAGGGCTGGCCTGGGGATCTAAACAATACAGAGAAATCTAATCCCTTGGTTTAGCTCCCTGAAGTAGCTCACTTCAGGGTCAGGTGAGTGCAAGCACAAAAGATCACTAATCAGAGGACAGGAGGGGGTGGAGACAGCAGCTGACTTGGATTAATTTAACTTGTCATAGAACTGTAGCCCCAATTCAGAACAGATAGGAATGCTGATATTGTGGCAGCACACCAAACAGACTTCACAGTGATACACAGTTGAAGTGCAGAGCTTAGCAGGCTTTTCTTGAAATACTTCCACAGGACTAAGGCTGTAAGAGTTAACAAACTATCATTTAAGCAACCAAAAGGTTTTAGATATTGCTCATGAACCAAAGAAAAGGTTACATTTTACTATCGCTCCCGATTTTAAACATCAAAGTTGTTTTAATCTAAACACAGGCTGAAGCCAGCGGTCAAGAGCACCTGATGTCAAACATTCCCAGGCTATTTACTCATTAACCTGGGGAGCCACAAGCAGGGCTGGAGGAGAGGCAGCACCCACACGTGCAGGAGAGAGCACATGAGAGCACTCCTTCTAAACTCCATCACATTTAATGAGGAAAACTAATCTGACCAAGTAATGGCTCAAGGTCAGGCAGCCAACATAATGAAAAAAAAAAACCCTCAAACCAACAAACAAACCACGTGGCTACCTGAAGTCAAAAAAGCAGAGCAGTTATGTGAAAGATGAATTGGCCTGATGAAGAGCTCTGTCACTGCCCAGGGACAGCATTTCCTTCCTTTTCACAGCCATGTTCACATGCTGCAATGTGATGAGTTGGATATGCTGGCTGACTGAACTGAAAACCTGCTCCAGGAAAAAATTTAATAAAACCAGTTCAAATGCTTGCTCAGAAGCTGATCCAACTCTCTACAGTCCTGTATAAACACTAGAGTTAACACAAGGTACTGTCACAGTCACCCATTCTTGCTCTTTTCCTTTTAACAAAAATGCATTCTAAAGAATCCTTTGGAGCAGAAAATTTCCTAATAAACAACACAAACTTTTAAACCTCTAGAAAAATGAAATCTTATGTGTAAGTGCACAGATATCCTTCAACAATGATTAGGACCGAAAGGGTAAGTCTTCATGTATGCATGTTTTATTTCATGTTATGATGTTATATTTTATTATGCTGCAAATATGCTGGCAGAACATTGCTACCAGTAAAATAATCAAAGGCACAACTATGTTCTTTTTTGGTTTATGGGTTTTTTCAGAGTTTGGGATTTTTTTTTTGATTGTATAGGAGCTCTTCATTCTAACTTCAAGAAAAATCCACTGCTTTTTTGTTTCCAAACGCTTCCATCGTACAGTGTAGGCAAAGATTCAGAAATCAAATCCAAAGAATACATTAAAAGTGAAAATATTTGCATAGTTTCCTGCTTACATTGTTTTATATTCATTGAGCCCTCAAAGGCTTGTTTTCTGTCCCTGCTTTTGTGGTTTGAAAAGCAAAGTTATGTATGTTTGTTCCTCCCTTCCCCAAATACTTCCATCAATAAAGAAACGTGATCTTTCTTCCATCCCTTTCCCCCCCACACACCAAGCAGATACTGTCCACAAAAAGCCGAAAATTGATTATTCTTTCCCCTCTAGGGAATTCAGGTCCTTTGACATATCCTCTAAAATCCTCAAATAAGTCTTCAACACCTGTTCAGAAAACTTAATTAGACCAGCTCAAGAGTAGCAGAAATGTGTACTCAGAGGAAACCTTCATTTTCTACCCCAGTCCAAACTCTCCTGCTGACTCTTCAGGATGCTGCATATGCAGCCTCTGCTACGAGGACATGAGTGAACACTACTTCATCACCAAAGCAGCAGAGAAAGATGCATCAATTTCTCTTTCACACCAGAAACTTACTGACATATTTTTAGCTCAGTGCTGACAAATAGTACCCAACCCCTATAAAACCTAAATGAAAAAATCAGGTGCATTTGGTGTCCTTTCTCGAGGAAAGGGCTGTGTTCACCCTCTATTTAGTGACTGATTACTGAGGCTGGAAAAAAGGTCTGTATGGTGGATGCTTGAAAAGAGATACTGCAGGAGAAAGATGTTTCGAAGAGAGCTTCCTCACTGTCTTTAGAGCCACATGTGTTCTTGTGGTGTGAGGGAACCAAAGCACTGATCTGAAGGAAACTCAGCTGGGAAACTGCCAAAGCAAAACTAGAAAAAAAGGGAAATTCTTCTAGAGAACTCCAGGGCTGGGAAACCACCAAAACCCCCTCTCAGCCTTTCTCCACCAAGAATGACAACCTTCAAAGAGTGACATCAGGCTGGCCCAGCCAATGCCACATTTCCACAGTGTGAGCTGATAGCACAGCGGGGGTGGCATTGGGGTCAAAAAATGGGAAAGAAAAAAGAAAAAAAAAAGAGAAAAAGAGAAAAAATCCAAAAAATAGTTCCTTTGCTTACAAGGCTCCAAAAGTTGGGGAAGTGTCAGCATACGTACAAAACATTCACTAAACAATAAACATTCCCACTCTCAAAGAACTAACACAGGCAGAATCAGGAAACCTCTCTCTTGCACAAAAAGAAGAAACAACAAAAAAAATTAGCTGTCACTAGCATTTAGTAAACCCTTGGACACAAAATCAGTAGTGATTCTATGCAATTCCAAAACCTCAAGGGAACAGGAATCAAGGTGGCAAAGGGCATACTGAAAACACAGGAATTCTTCCTTCACCTCTTAAAAAGGGAGTAAGGACATTTCAGCTGTAATATGCAATATCTGTCCAATGCATTAACTTGAGCTGCATTTCACAAAGGATTTCCAGAAATGGGTGTGAGGTCAAAACTTTTGTCTACAAAGGAAATTAGACGGAAATTGTAGGAGATAAAGGACAGCTTTAGGTTCTGGCAGTTGTCCAGCTTTATTCACTTTATTCTAATATTTTTAAGAGAATAAAATAGTGCCTTTGGGGACTGCCACATAGATTACTTCAGTCAGGACCATATACAGCCCACACTACATTTACTAACTCACCAGACCCCTGTACTTGCCCAACAAGTTCTTTCCCACACCATGAACTGCTTTTCAGTCTAGTTATATTCTTCTACTAGGTTTTCAAGTTAATGTTAAAAATATTTGGTATATCAAATACCAAAAGCAAGTAAAATGTCTTTCAAGTATAAGAGTAACTCTTTGAGAAACATTTTAGATCATTTGAAGAGATTTCATTAAATACACTTCTTTCAGTACAATTTGCTCCAGGTTGTGGAGTAGGAACACTCCCTGCAGCACCTCTCTGCAGCAAATAAAGCACAGATCACACAGGCAATAAGGACTCTCCATTTTAAGAAGTATATGCTCAGTGCTGCAAGCTTTGCCTAATGTAGAGAAGACAGGCTAGTGCTGGCCAAGGAACCATCAGGCAACCTTTCCTACCCACCTCCCTGATGTAATTACATATACCTCTGGTGATCATTACACTGCATTACATCAAATAGGCCTTCAAGACTGTGACCAAACTATGGCTTTTAAATAAAGCCTGTGCTAGTAAAACAATCCAAAATATATTTATTCTTTTTGGAGTATGTTTGTTTTCAAAGTATCTGCAGTTACATATTGGGAGTAGGACAAAGGAACAGCTTAAGTTCTGAATCCAATAGAGTTCAACTAGACTGTAACTGGGGTAGCTAAACATCCCTCATTTCAAGAATTAATTTTTCTTCACTTCCTATGTGTGCTACAGAATTACCCTAAACTCATTTCAACTGATGTGAGGAATTTCTATCACCTGTCATTTCAACAGTGTGCCTTCTGCCTTCTGAGACAAACTGTTCACTAACAGAAGCCACAAGATCTAATAATGTCACTCAGACATCTTCTTCCTTTGGAAGTGCAACCAAATTAATTAAAGTTACTTCTTACCAGGGAAAATATGAAGAGCTATTAATACAAGACTTGCAAGAATTAAACCAATTGTTACTGTTTTCTTTTATCGTGATGTGTAAAAGAAAGCAAGAGACAAAGGTATTCTGGTTTCATCAATCTTGCTTTGGCTAGTCACCCAAAAAAGCACTTTAGGAAATTCTTTACATATCTGTTCACCACTTAACTAACCAGTGCACACAGGAGATCCACAGCCTCTAGAACCAGTTCCTGGTGTCCGATCCTTGAGATACCTAAGTCTTCAAGGTCCTGGTGAGAAATCTGTAACAGCTGTTCACCATTTATCTTCTCCCGTTCAAATTTATGGACATACTGCTGCAGGCAATCATCCAGGCCTACCAAAATACAAAAGAGAGACAAGGGGACATCAGAAACAAACAAACACAACAAACAAATAAAAAAAAAAACACACAAAAAAAACCACCTTGCAAAAGGAAAAAATTGTACAATGCCAACTTACGAAACAAACTTGCAGTGTGACTGAGGTTGTACCACAGGAGCATAGAAACAGAGCACATAACTTATGGGGATCTTTGGGTCACCCAAGTCAATGCACAACCTGCCTGCTCCTTGTGGATCAAGCTCAGCCAGTAAGAATGTGCCTTTGTTGTCTTCACAGGCAAAGTGACCAACATCAGGACATACACATCAGGGCAACCCAAACCCTGAGGGGTATCCAGAGCAACAACAAAAAAAAAACAACTGTCAAAAAAAAAAAAAAAATCAAAGGCAATAACAAAGATCTTGCCCAAAGCCTAGTTAAACAAGCAAAGAAAATCAAAAGCATAAAATGAGAAGGAAAATTAACAAAAAAAATAAAATGCAAAGGCAAAGCAATCAAAAGGATGTTCAGCTCAAGTCTCATTATTACCTTGATTTATAAGACCCTGCAGTTTCCTGAAGCAGCCATTGCTTCCCCTTGCCAAGGATGAACAACACACACCAGTAAGAAATCTGATTCATTTTTCTATCTTGAAGTGTTTTCAAAACAGTTTAGACTATTTTGTCCCAGTAATATCCCCCAAATCCTCACTTTAAACTGTGATTCTGCAACCTTGTTCTCCACAGTAGGTTTTCCCAAGTGATTACAGAAAGTGTTTCTGGTTTTCATCTTATTTTACTGAGCTTCATATGTTAATCCTGTTTCCTTGTGTATTCTCCTCATTTCCTCTGTTGTTTAAGAGCCTTCGAGCAGCAACAATCTGGGGGGGTATTTGGATGGATGTATTATTTTAAAGATCTTGCAGTGCTCTTGTTACTCTGTTCCCCTTCAACATACTGGGTAGAGCAAAAGGAACAACCCCAGTTAGGTCTGTTTCATAGGAACACACCACACTCATTTAAAACAGTTGACATGAGCAAAAATTCAGATTACACATTTGACATCTACTTTGCATGGTCCACAACAGCTACATTGTTTCACCACTCCTTTTTAAAAAAACATTGAACTTTTAGTTGAATAAAGGATGTTTATGCACAACACTGGCTCAAAAGGAAACCATTGAGATGGACAGGATATCGAACGCAGCAGATGAGAAACACGAACAGCATCCTGAACTACACAGAAATGAGAGCCAAGAGACCAGCACTCAGTTCCGCTTGTGGAGCCACAGTAGCGGCCTGCAAAACAAGCACTCCCAGCACACTCTACCACCAAGAAAACACTTGACACAAATCTCAGAGGGGGTTTGAGGAGTCATATGAAACTCACTTCCAACCAGCGGCACAAGCAGCCGCGGCTCCCTCGCAGTGCCTGCTCACAGCAGATGTGCAGAGGATGGGCTCCCAAAGGCACAGCCTGACTAAACACACACCACTTGCCTTTTCAAGTTAATGAGGACAGACACCCCTTTACATGACTCGGGCAAGCTTAATTATTAGAGTAAATCAACATTTGGCTGAACAAGCTCAACTCCTCCCCATGCAGAGCTACCAGTGCACATAGCTTGATTTTTAAGCATAATTATGAATGGGAAAACCCTCATGCAAGACTAGCAGAGTCTCCCAGGGCTACAGCCGTTTAGGGTGCACTCTTGTTTCTTCCCATATGTCCTAGCAAAGCTGCACAAATTTTGAAAATTGAGCCCACTGTTCTCTTTCCCACGGGCACCAAATTCCCCCTTAGGCTATACAAACTCTTTTCCCAGGAAAAATAATTTTTAAAACTGGCCTTCATTGTTTAACAATTTATTTTTTCAAAGAAATTCGCAACCAAGGCTGACATACAGTGCACATACTTGGCATTCCAAATTTTTATTGCTGCCTTCCAGATCACTGTTTCCCATCATTTGCTCTTGTAAGCCCATAGTTTCCATTACAAACTATACACAAACACCTGAAATAAAAAACTTCATTCAGCATGCAGTTAAGATTTTATTTTTTAAGTTTTTTTGATGAAGTGTGGTTCTTGCCTACTATCCTCTCCAGAACTCCATTCTCTACTAAAACATGGAGACTCAGATGTATATATATCCTCCCCAAGAAATACAACCGTGGCTTTTAGTTTGCCTGTGCTGTTTTTAACTCATGCTTTCCCATTCTTGAAGGTATACCATAACTTGAAGGACTACTTTTAAAAATTTTTTTTAGTTAAGAGTCCTTAAAAACAATACTTCTACAATCACACTGTAGGACTATATTTTATAAAATAAGATATTGCAAAATTGCACAAATTTTGACTCAAAACAGCCAACACAGTGCCACAGCTGCTCAGCTAGACATGTATGTAAGATTAAGTGACCAAAACTATGCAAAGCAGGAAGTGAAGACAGACCCACAAACTCATGTATTGGGTAGATAGTTTAAGATGAGCTTACCAAAATTAGGAACATTGTTATTACTTTTACTAAGAAACACAGGGGGAAATATTGAGCGTTTTAATTGAGACTGCAACCACATTTTATAGCCTATCGTTTAATTTTCCATCATATGAATGAAATGTTTAAACATCATATGCAAATCAAAAACATGTGCAAACCACACTTCCAAGAGGAAAGGGAGAAGGGAGGAAAAAGGACTCATGACCCGGTTCAATAAATTTTAATAATATTTAAGCAAAGTTTTAAAATCAGCATTCAAATGTCACTAGTAGTCTAAATGAACTGCTCATTTTTTTCCTTCTTCCAAATGTCTATATTCTTTCCATGTATTTTCTCCATGAACTTCAGAACTTTATGGAGACTTGGTATTGCTGACTGCAACATCCAGATATTGCTGAAGAACTTAGATGAACTAAAAACTATAAAAAGCAAGTCGACATTACTTAGATAATTCCTTACATTATTTAGAAAGATACTTTCTTACATGCCAGGTCATTTTCAACAGTGTGATATTAGCAGGTTCAAGCAAGAAAATAGTTTTCTGTATTTTTGAAAAAAATACAATTAAGACTGACATTGAAAAAAGGTATCAATATTTATCTCCTTTATCCATTTAAGAGCCTTTCTCAAAGCTAATCTATTCGTTTTAGGCTCAAAGTGTGTTTAAACAGCACTTGTCTCAATCACGTGTGAAATCTTTGCATTATTTCTTGCACATACAACAAAATCATGCACAAAAGAATGTCCTTCCAATTTACATAATTGTTACTGAATGAGGAAAGGTAAAAATAAAAATAGCAATTGCAGAACATTATTCAAGTTTTAGAACACTAGTAGCAGAGATTTTTGGGGGGAGGGAGAGTGAGAGACAACTAGTCCAGTTAGTGTTATGCACGTTGTGAAAACCTTTCTGAGGAACAGCGGTGTAAATTGAGCAAAACTCCCTCCCAAATTTTGGCAGATGTGCAATAGACCCTAAGAACTGTCTAGACTTTTCTGTCTAAAATAACCAGCACGAAAAGCACCCCAGAAGACATTCAATACTTTGCATTCATGCAAAAGCATTAGGACAGAGCTTGCTCTTACAGATTTGCGCTGATAGCAATCTCAGTCTGTTTCCACGATTAACAAAGTTATTTTGTATAAGAATCGAGGGGAAGAAAGAAACAACTTCGAGGGAGTTAAGGGTGAGGCTTGGGTCCAAGCCGTAACTATCGGTTTTCTATTCAGAGAATTAACATTTCTATTGCTGAGAGATGTCAGCCATTGAGCAGGACATACCTGACTCCCCAGGAACTAGAAAGAGGTGTTTTGTGAGCAGAGTCCTTAAGCAGTTTCACGCTTTCTGCTCAACTTCTGCGCTGGACATTACCAAACAATTTACCTACCATAAAGCAACAATTAATTAATGTATCACAGGCACAGCTAACTCACCACCTCTTTTTTCCTCCCTCACTCTTTTCTCTTGTGATACCACAGTCTACACAGAGTCTATTTACTCCGACATAGCAGGGCAGAGGGGGCGGAAAGCAAGGAAGAGGAGATAGATAGGGCAAGGAACTGAGGAAGGAACGGGGAGGGGAAACTGGAATGTGGCAGAGATTACTTTCCGTACATTTAAGAACTTGAACAGATTCTCAGGACAGCTCATATAACGCCAAAAGCTGACACCAGGAAGTGGGAGGAGCACAAGGCGCTTGAACAGAGAAGAACTCCCAAGTACAACACGGGGATCATTGCTCACTGTCCCAAGGAAATAAAACATTATGATCATGTACTCTCCTCTCTGCTGGGCAACTCTGAGAAGCAGGCAGCACCTGGCATTTCAGGGCAGAACCAAGGTTCAACTACAACCCTCATCCCATTACGGGGCTCCCTGGGACCTTGGACAGCCGGTTCGAATAGGACTGCCAAAGTCATCTTTGCCCCATCACCTTAAAACTGACCTTCCCACCTAAAATAGTCACTCTTATTCTGGTCTCCTCTTCAGGGTCGATATAGTTGCCACTTATAACATCAACTTCATCCCTCCCAAGCCTTGGAAAGATGATCAGTTCCATGAGAATCTTCGGCATACCCCACGATATAAATGATATACTATCATTTATATTCCACATCATTTTATGACAGTTACTGTGATAGCATCCTCCCATCATTTCCTCTGTTTCCAGGACTGGAAGAAATTAATCAAAGAAAAAGCAGGAGGGAATCAAGGTAGCAAATGAACACTAGAAAGAGAAAGTAACTACTTCATAAGCAGATGAACCAGCACCTAAGAAGGAAAATGAAAATAAGGAAAAAGGGTCTGCAAGGCAGCTGAAAGCTGAAGTAGCTCAGCAGGCCAGATACAGGGTGAAAACAAATAAGAAAAGTTCAAGGAGAAGAACATAAATACACAGTTTTCTTTAATTTAGAACACAGTGGGAAGGTTTTACACAGTAACATCACAGATGCCATTCTCCCCCTACAGTATTACAAACAGAACCAGGGATGACTTTAACAAAGGAATTCTGTTCTTTAAAAGGTTCTTTAGAAGGAGGATAAAAGATTAAATCTAGAGCAGTCAGTAGAAACTTATTTCACTAATAATTTGAGCCTAGGTAAGAACTGACTTTCTAGGATCCACACGCCTGATTGTTAGCTATCATCAATGTTTTTGCATTTATCTTTCCAAAAGTTTCCAAAACAAAAGTTCAGTTATCAACTGGTGTGAGCCGCTTTTAAGGGCCAGAAAAGAGCTCTAAGGTCTTAGTTTTCCAAGAAAATGCCTTCAAGAGATGTTTGTATTATTGCCTAGTACAAATGTGAGAAAACTTCCTTATTCCACTTTTTACTCTCATGTAATTTCACAATTAGTCATAACACTGTCACCATCTGAAGTATCAATCACTTAAAAAAAAACCCCAACACAGAATCAAAGAGCAAGAGCTGCTTATTATCACAACGAATAAATGTCTCCCGCCTAAACCAGACTGTTTATAAAGTCAGCTCTCCTCACGTGGTGATTGCAAGTGACTCTTATGGTTTTGTCCAAGCACCTGCACCCTTATGAAGCAAGGCAATGATGTGCAATGATGTGGTCTCAAGGCAAACGTGCTGCTCACCAGGCACTAGGTAAAGCTTTGCTGAGAACAGGCATTGCCAAGAGCAGCCAGAATGGTACCGAAGTTTCCTGTCAGTCTCCCCCACCACACAGGGATGGCACCCAAAAAACTGCTGGGCTCTGCCTGCCAGCCAGGATGCCAAGGGCAGCTCTCTCATTAAGGTCACAGCAGGACAGAGGGAAATGGTGAAGCCTTCGACCTCGATAATGAGTGCTTTACTGTCCCCTCTGTAATCCCCCCTGACTGACAGTTGCACAGAAAGGCTTTTGCAACTTGTTTCTATTTTCAGTATTTCCAACTAATATATTTAGCCTGGAAAAACAGGCTCCATACACATGCATTCACGTTACCTCAAAATAAATCCATTCATTCCATTCAAATCCATCCATAAACCCCTTAGCTTTTTTTTGAACGCAGAACTGAAAGCTTTGCCTTGTAATAAAAGAACTCGTGGATAAATTTGGGTTGTAAGCTATCCTGACCAGAAGGGAAACAGAGACTATGTTTAACCTTTAGTTGCTCAGTAGAGATACAATCTCAGACTGACAGCCCTTGTGTTATACTACACTTCTTATCAGACCTCCCTACAAAGCCGCTGATTGGGACCATTCTGGCACTGCCTATTACCTTGGTCCAGACAGTAAATCTGAGGACAACTCTAAGCTTCAGCACTTCACAGTCATGAAGTATGTTCAGGAAGAATCAAAATAGCTTGCTGAACGCTTCCAATACTGCAGAAGTTTTGTAAGGCAAGACTTCTGTCTACAAAAGCCAGAAAAATTTACTCATATTTTCCTTCAAAAATATTTTTAGGAAAGTAAGCAGCCATGGAATAAGTTTTACAGAAGAAAATGCTTTGGGGAGAAGGACACAAAGGCCTGTAAAGCCAGAAGTGGCCAGAAAGAACACCGATTGCACATCATCTCCTCGAATACAGGAATCAGAGAGACAGTGAAGCAAGCATGTAACAGGTCCAAACAAGCAATAAAGGAGTGATTCTTCACAGAGCAGTATGCAGTGAATGTTTAACATCCATACACAGGTTCAGGGAAAGGTGAAGAGGTTCATGAAAGAAAGTGCCACAGAAGTCAAGTCTGACCCTGACAGACTCAAACAGAGATGGTCTAAGGCTTGAGGAGGCCTACAGAAGGACATGCAATGTGTCATCTTTCCTCTTACACTGCTTAAGTTACCCCTTTCTGGCAAACATTCAGGATGGGACACTTAGTTAGGCAGCACAGAACACAGGACTATCACAGCTGTGCCATACACAGCACCAAAATGTAGATGGCAGCTTCCTTTTTAACTACTTTTAGAACCATAGAATGGTTTGGTTTGGAAGGGATCTTAAAGATCATCTGTTTCCACATCCCTCCCTCCACTCCCCAGTATGGGCAGGGACACCTTCAACTAGACCAGGTGGCTCAAAGTCCTATCCAACCTGGCACTGAACACTTCCAGGGATGAGACACCCATGACTTCTCTGGGCACCTCGTTCCACTGCCTCACCATTCTCACAGTAAGGGTGAGGTCCTATTCTAAGACTTAAGAAAACTGTCTCTCTTCACTAGTGAAAGTTACACTTGGTTTTAATATTTTCTGTAACAGTGACACAAGATATTCCCAAAAAGGCAAAACTATATAGAGTAACTGGAGTTGGGGAGTTAGCAGGGAAGAAGAAAAAGCTATACACTAATATTGAATTGTGATATTGATTTAAGCCAAAGATAGAACCAAAGCTTTTACTGACTGGTTAAAAAAAATACCGCAAAAAAAAGACTCCAGTAATACTAGGAAATAGATCACGGTGAATCACATGAATCACACAGCTGCTCTCATGGGTTTAGTAATCCAGCTTGAGATATTAACATCAAATGGAAAATTGCTAGGGTGAATTGATTTATAAATTGTACCTTTGGTTGGCAATGAGTGAACTTGCATCATAACTCCAAAAAGAGATTTGACACGGAGAAATGGTAGTGTACAATAAACAGTGATAAAGGCAATTCTGTAACAGTTGAGAAGTTAATGGTATTTAATTCCAAAATTTTGACTAAAACTCAAAGTAGAGTTGACTTTTTTTTCTTTTTAGTAGCTCCTTTTCAGATAATTCATGAAAAAAAATTGAGGTGGGGAAAGAGAAAGTTATTTCTACCCTTTTCCATAAGGGGGTTCTTATTATGACATAGCTTTAAGATTTCAAATTAAAGGCAAAATTGAAATGTAATGTTACAGAAAAGCAAGTTGTGATAGCACGTCATGCATCTAAAAAAAAAAAGGAAAAGGGAAAAAATAACCAGAACACAGCATAATAACATACAGATTTAGCCAAAAAAAAAGTCTTTTTATAAAAGACATACAAGCATGAAGACAGTAGGTCAAACACACTTCACTGTGAGAAGCAGAGAAATAGATCACTGTGCCAGGACCAGAGAGAAGGAAATTAAAGGCTTTTCCAATTTGACACGGCATTCCTCCTAGACATGAAAAGCAGGCTATACCAGGAACCAAAAAAAACCAAAATTCTGTTATATTACATTCCCACCAGTAGTTTAGAGGCAGGTGTCAGAATACACATGTACTGATGCTTTTCACCAGCAGAACTGGACTGGATATCTGTGCAACAATCCCATGTGGCTTTGGTGCCATCATACTCACTGGTGTCACCCACTTCCCTAAGAGATGGACTCATCTGTGAATATTCAGCCATTAAGTGTCACTTGGCTTTTAGGGGTGAAATTTTGACTCACTTGGGAGAGAGAGAGGGAAGAGATGAGATACCCCCTTGTCCAGGAGTTACCACTCGGCCCCAGGCAGTCAGACTCCATGGTGCTACCCCAAATACTCATCCTGGGAAAAAATGGGTTTCCAAGAAAGAAGAACAGGAACCACACACAAGGGTTCATACTCAAACACCCGGCAGCATGATGTCTTGCTGCCAGCATTTCAGCTGTACTCTTTGCTGATCCCAGCCACCGCCAGAAAAAGGACTGCTGACCAGAGAAAGATGAAGTGTGAAAAAAGAAGAAAACGGATGCACACTATTTTTTCCTGCTGACCTTGGTGTACATTCTCTGCATGCATCAGGGCTTAAGTTCCATATAATGTAGTAGCTTCACGCAAAGCAACACTCATGCTTTGGTTTTCTCTTTCAAGAATCAACTGCATCACTCACTGACCAGCTATGTTTTGCAAAATCAACCTTTCCATGCTTTAACACATTTCGTTTGGCACATTACATGAATGAGATGGAAGCAGAGCATATCCATATGTTCTGTGCAGACAGACCTGGCACTCTTAGTTTCAACAGAACATGCAATGAAAGCCAACACTCAGCAAATTCATGCAAACACATCATTAAAATAGAGAACACACCTGCTTTAGGCAGACAAGCCCAAATAGCTTCCTAGCTAATGCCATAGGATGTCTTCAGGGACACTTCTGACAACATCCTCCCCCACTTCACAGTAAAAACAATATCCTACTTGTGGCAAGGTGCAACTTGCATTCATCTGCTGGGTGCAGCACAGGCAAGGCAATATGAACCAAATAAAGTGGCAGTATGCTGTAGCTGTAATGAGGCCCCCAAATTTAGTCAACATTTGTTGCTCCAGTATCAATTAAGAACTACTATAAACTCCAAACAGAAACAAGAAAACATCTTTTCTTCCCCAATATACTAATACATGCAAAGGTGTGCCTATTTGTCTGTTGGTTGCATGTAAAATAGTGGTAGTTAAATGGGTTTAGAATGGCTCTCAACTGACACAGCAGCACTTCAGCTGGCACGACCCAGATCTTGTTATTCTTTCTCACCCTAATGCTTTACCATTACATCTAGCAACCAACTTATACCCTCCAAAAAAATTTATTTTAAACCCACAGAGATTGGCACAGCATATTGTAGTTGACTACTGCAATGGCAGAAAAAAGCGCACATTTTAATAAAAAACAAGGGGGTTTTAAATAAAAAAGATTGTTCTTGAACTAATTCATGCAAACTCTTTTGATAGCCATCATGCCCAGTGAACATAACCTAGTGTTTGTCACAACCTAATAAAATCATATTGCTGGTGAAGACTTGACTGACAGCATCAGCAAGTACAGAGCTTTTAGCACAGTAGACAGAAAATCACTCGGTGTAACTTTAAAGTTGCATACATTATGTGAGGCAAGAAAGACAACCAAATACCTGTATTGAGAGAGATGCAACAAGACTTAAAATACTGCCAGCTTCTTCCCACACCCTAAAAAATTCTCTTCTTTAGTGGTTTGCAACTGATATGGTGACTAATCAAATTACTTTGCTTAAACAGGGCATCACCAGAAGTTACTTTATTACACCAGCTTACAGCAGCTTCATTAATTCCACTCACACACTGAGTGTAGAGCTGTTCCACATACGTCAGAATATATCAATATATCCTATGGACTGTTAGTGACACAACACATTATCCTCATGTACTGTGTCAAAACTCTGACAGTGTTTCACCTATGTTTCCATGTGGGGAATCTGTTCCACCCAGGGTTTGAAAACCACACTCCTCTTGGATACCCACAAGTTGTTTCCCAACAGCTCAAAGACTCACTAAGTCTTTCTCCAGAAGAAAACAAAAGCAAGTGGTAAAATCAAAAGCAAACAGTGGAGAAAAACAGATGATTCAAGTATTCATTTTTCTCAGCCTGCTAAGGCTCTTCTTCACACTAGATACACTTTAAGACATGCTGGCCAAGACGTTTTAAACTGTACTCAAACAGGAGTTTGCAACTTCTCTAGTCACGGTAGATCTGTTCACTGAAAAACTGTTTTGTTTCATTGACACAAACCACAGCTTTGCCTAGGCACAGTTGGGTTTTGGCAAGAATGAAAGCATAGTGGTACCTGGCCATTGAAAGCTGCAGTTGAGAAAAACCTACACACGAGACCTTTGTCCCGTCCTCATACAGTGCTTGGCTTTGTAGGGAATCAATCCCCTTCACCATGTGCTCTCTGCTGTACAGAGCACGCGGGATGAAGCACCCATGGACACACCACAGCATTTGTCCCTTCTGCAGCTAGGTGGCAACAGGAACTGAGGTGGGACAACAATTACCATTTCAGCTTCAGGCTGGTCCAGCACTCTGACTCACTCTCTTAGCAAGGAGGCCTCGAGCAGGAGGACAACACAACCTCAAACATTCACTGGATCCCAGATGCCACAGAGAGATGTACAGTTGGTTACTGCCAACTCACTTTTACCAAAAATGGAGGTGAAGCTCCTCCATGCCACCAGAGAGACTTGTCCCAGCCACTTAACATCAACATCTTGCAACAGGGCAAGCCATGCCGATGCCCGTGCCTCAACTACTGCAATTGGACTTTAGAAGCCCAGCATCAGCTTCAGCCAGTATAATGGGCTGCAAATCAGGAAAAGACATAGGACAGAACACAGTCTGCCATTACTGCTGTGGAATTACTGCAAAACACAAGGGCAGAAAGATGCAGGGGGTGCAGAACAAACACCAGAAAATGGCACAACTACAGCCAGGAGAGCTCCTCTATCTGATATCTGACTCGTGCATCATGAGACCCCCCCACACGCTCCTCACTAGACTCGCTGCAGACCCCACTTAGGGACATGTATTTCCTCACTCCCATTAACAACTCCAAAGAGAAGCCCGAAAGAAATCTTACTGCTGCACTAACAGATACAGATGTTTTCACTAAATCAGTGCAACCGCAGAGGAAATACATTTCCCAGAATTTTCCAACTCACACAACTATGCTGAATTTGTTGTGTGGTTTCTTTTTTATACCAATATTTTAACACACACATTTTACAGGAGAATTTTTACTCAAAACAAGTCTTTAAAAAACTACCATTTTCTTACAGAAGTATAATAGCACTGAACGTAAAATAGTTCCAACGTTAGCTATGGAATCATTCAAAAGATTACAACAACCAGATTTCTTTTTTTTAAGGGAAACAATTTAATTTTGTTTTATTGTTCAAGTGAAATACATATTGCAGCTTAATCCATAGCAGGAATAGGAAATTGTTTTAGCCTCCAGAGGCAAAGACTCTAGAAGCTGTGGAAATTATGGAATTTGGACTCAGTCTGTAATTCACAATGTATGGCTGAAGGCCACCTCTTCAGTCTCATTCTTCCCACTGTCCATCTCACTCCTCTCTTCAACACCCCTGTTCCCCTTCTTCCTCATCTCTGAATTACAGAATGGGTAAAGCTGGAAGGCACCACAGTGGGGTCTTCTGATTCAGTCTCCCTGCACCAGCACCATACTACCTGCCCCTTGCCAGAAAACCATCCAGGTCCACAGCAAAAGTGAGGAAAACTACAGGTGATGAGGGGGTCCCACCATGTGCTCTGGCTGTATCTGAGCATATTCTAGGAGGCATGCCAGGGCACCACCTGCAAATAGCAGGCTGGACCAATATTCCCCATCCCTGACACATTAGTGCACCACCTGGCAGCAAATGACACCAGGCAAGGCACAGGTTTGGGGAAATATAGGTGCTATACAGGGGGGAACCAGTTGCAGGACTGCATTTGGCACCATGGATTTAAGGAATAAAAGGCTCTTTAATAAGCGACAGGACATTGGACAAAAGACAGTGAATGCCACAAAAGAAAGGACAGTGAGTGTGGTGTGGGATGTAGGGCTGCCCAGCTTGCCCTGTAATCCATGGTCCTACACAGACTGGTTAGCTGAACAATCCTATTTGACCCGCTAAACATTTGTTTGGAGAGCACAACACACAACACAGGTGACGAAGCTCTCAGCAGTGTCAGTACACGAAGTCCTTCCTGCATGACACTGCTCTCACCATATCCCAAAACACAAAATATTCAAGACATACTAAGTGCATTCATTGCCCAAGTGTTCCAAACTGGCTATGCTGTGTCACATCAACGCCCCAGGTCGCTGGTCAGACTGGTCTTCTGGGACCCAGATGTTATTACCACCATGTACGTGACCTAATACATATAATATGTGAAAAAAACATTTCACTTCTTACAAAGGGGTATGTCCTTTGGCAGGTTTCGCTCCAACCCTCACATCTCCTTAATCCATTTTTTCAAGCAGCGGACATACAAAGCTAACCTTACAAAAAGGCAGCTCCCTACCATCGTACTTTTCCAGTTTACCTAACTTCATTATTACTATAAAGTAATTCATAATTGAATTCAAACAATTTTCACAATAGCACTAAACATAGGAACACTCATGGACAACTTAATGAGCCTTTTGCCTCATAAAGTCTTGGAATTTCAATTGTAATGTTAATGCATTCACAGTAACACGCAGTTTACACCGGCACCATCACAAGATGAAACTTCAAGGTGTCAAAAATTCAAAGGTGTCTGAAAGAGGAAGTGTAACAGAGTTAACCTCAGTAGAAAAGTCACCTGTATTTCCACCTATATTATCTTTCACCTACTGACACTTCAAAGCAGTGCTTCTTCAGTTCATTGTTATTAAGCATTTAACTATTCTCTTTGTCTAGAATGGCATCACTGCATTCTTATGAATAATCAATTTTTCCTCATACTGAGATTTTTCTGTGCCGCTATACAATTGGGTGGGGATTTTTTGTTTGTTATGATTTTGTGTGAGTTTTTTGTTTGGTTTTTCTTATTTTAAGAACAATGTTACATTTAGAGCTTGTTCTAGCAAAATATTATCTTCTTTGTAGGTTAACTTTTTTTATTAGGGATGGCTTTCATACCAATCTAATTAATCATTTAAAAAGAAAAAAAACATCAGTCCCATGCTTGTGCCAGTTAACACAAATTCAACAGCTGAAAGGACAGGAATTGGTAGATAAACGAAACCCTTACAAGAGGCACAACCAGGTAGATACCTCCTAAAACCCTCAAGACATTAATGGAGAAAATGTGTTAATCCAGTGGCTGATTCACCTTGAAAGCACCATATTTCTCCTGCATCCTAAAAACCACCATTCTCTATTTCAGTTATGCCAAACTTCACATCAGCCACTCTACTGCTGTATAGTAACCAAGGGGAAGGATTTTCTAAATTAGATTTTAAATAAGGCTGTATGGATTGGACAGCATTTGTCAAAGTGGTACATAACCACTCAACAGCCCCTCTTCTAAGAGATTATTAAGTGGACAATCTCCCCTTAAAGCTTTGAGTTCTTTATTTGCAAAACAGATGCACAAAGAGATGAAAATCCCATAAATGATTTGCATTCTTAATGTCTGACACAATTTAGTCCTTTGGGAGCACACTACATGTGTACGTGCATGCAATCTCACACAATAAGGACCTGATGCTGAACCTGTAACATTACTTTAAACACCAAAAATAACCTACTGTCCTTCTGCTGCTTTAAACAGGTGCAAAACAGACTAGAAACACAGAGATGCAAATGCTGTCCTAAAAACAATGGTTGCAATAATTTTTACACCTGTTTTTTACACTCAATATGCTTCCCTCCCCAGTTTCTATTTCTAGGGTCACCTAGACATTTTCTTATTTTTCTTCTACTTAGTGCTCCACTTACATTTCAAATAGCATTAAGTTTAAAGAAAAAAAATCAAGCATCCTCTTAGTGCTCAGATTTTTTGGCAAACCAGTACCGAGAATATAAGTAATGACAAGCATTAAACGCAAGGTTTTGTGTGAAACTGAGTGTCTTGTATAGCTGTGACTAACATTATACTTGAAGAATGGGGTAGAAAGAAGAATTAAGTTATGTTTCATGAGCATTGTAAAATTTTCAATGCTTTTATGGTCCTTGAAATACTGATTTGGAAGAAGCCTAGACACTTTATCCTAACATTTACGTTGTTTTTTAAAAATGTTATCTGATGGGTATAGGGGCTGCTTGAAACTGGAAGGCATGAAAACTTAGAAGCAGATGATTGCCCGTTAATAAAAAGATACTACATTCAATCTAGAAATATCAAAAGTTTTATTTAAATGCAGTTATTTGTTCGTTTTGACCAACTTCAAATTGCCGGAGCAGCCTCTTTCCTGGACGCATACGGTATCTCATGTATTACACAGCCTTATTTCCAAGCTACTGAAAGAGATCAAATAACCTCTCTGAGTCCTCAGATTGGACTTCTGCAAATCAATTTGCCACATGGTCAGTATTGTGTAGCAATCTCCAGTCAGTGATTGACTGTTCAAACTTCCAAATCATAAGAAATTGCTCACTGTGCCCAAAGTAAGTACTTGGAAACATAAATTCAGAGGCAATATTTTGGTGTGGTACTTTGCAATAGAACTTGCAACCAGGTTGATCCTCTTTAACCCCTGAGAGTGCCCCTACCTGTTAACTTCATGGAGATGGACTTTTAAGACAGTGATTTATGGAAGCTTGTTTGATTACTCTTTATTCTTTTCTTACAGGCACTGTAGTGACCTTATTTACACCCGAGTTAATCATTAGGTCTTACAGAAGGTGGGGAATGGTGGGGGAAGGGAAGAGAAAGGGATGCAGAGGAGGAAGGAAGAGGGTTTCTTTTCTAAATTAAAGGCATTAGTGGTATTTAGTAGTTATTGAAACAGCAAAGAAAGTGTCTCACACATTAATCTCTGTTTACTCAGACTTGGCTTCACATCCCCAAGCCACAACTGCTGCTGAGAGAGTGACACCTTCCCCGTGTTCTCTCCACTAAGACTTCCAGGAAACCCACCAGCTCCAGCAGTGCCCTCTGCACCAGTAATAGAGACCCGTAAGCAGAAAATCGTGAACAACTTATTTGCAAGCTGTCATCACAGAAGCCACCAAGCACTCCTGTCTTCTGCTTACCATCAGCTGGAAATGAAAAAAGGCTCTCCCTACAAGGGCTAAAACAATTACATTTTCTTTTAAAATGCTTGCTGCCTTTTGTCACATCTACAAGCACCTTCTTTACTGAGGGAAAAAAAAGTCCAAATACCTCTGAAAACTGTTGTAAAACAGCCAGGAGAGAAGTAAGTTGTGTCAAGTAAGTGACAAGTTACCCAAGTAAGACCAATGTGAATATTTCCTAGGAAAGATCACGTTAACAGGAAAATACAAGAAATAAAGGGAAGTACAGCCATGAGAGGAAAGTTGGTGAGAAATTGCTATTGAAAGTTTTCATTGTAGACATTCACCCTGAAGAGATCATTTAACTGACCTTTAGACAGTCACACTGCTTCAACTGCAGCAAGCACAAAAATTTCTTTGCATTATTTTCCTCTCCTAACGTTTATTTCAAATTGACAGAAGTAGCAGTACCTCAAAAGCAAGCAATCCACAGGAGAACATTACAAGCATACAATAAATAAGGCAACATAGAAGTCTTCTTATCCCAAAGTTACTCTCTCTAGATATCCCATCCCACTCATGTGAAACAGGACAGACATTTATTTTACCCCAATGTTTTCAATTCTAAGAGATATAAAACTGTCATCAACCTCTTGGTCTGCAGACACTAAACTGCTGTTACCCATCTCACACACACACTAATCCTGCTGAAAAGATGCTGGATTGAGAGCCACAGAAACCAAAAATATGTATTTACTTGCAAGCCAGAGCTAACAGCAGCTCCTCAGTCCCTGTTCCAAGAGGGGAAACTGCTCAGGCCTGGAGAGCTTACGGACAGAGGGGACAGGCCAGACTGCCACCCACCTCCATGCCAAAACCCCCAGCAAGGGAAGCTTTTAGAAATGACTGCATGGCAAAGCTTCCTGGCAAAGCCAAACTCAACTTGAAAAACAACCCATCTCACCTGGAGGAAAAAAAAAAAAAAA
>VXBT01004763.1:260292-347895 GCA_013400235.1 Oriolus oriolus
AAAAAATCAACCTTCAGTCCATTTTATCTGGAGTTGGGCTTCCATCAGCCCATACATACAGCTCATCACCAAGCCTCTGCCCATCTGGTTCATTGTTGCTACAAGCACAGAATTCAATCACATGCAATATTAATATTAATCACAGTATTTACACGATGACTGCAGGCAACACAAAAGCACTGTCCCCTTCAAAGCACGCCTCCTAAGGTGACTGCTTCCATGCAGTAATAGGTTATGGCCCTTCCATGAGGAAAATAAGTCAACATGTCTGCAGCAAGAATAATTTTTATACTCATTATTGGTCTTTGCTGGCCCTAAAAATAAATACCATCCTTCAACAGGTCAAGCACAAAGTTATTTCATTTTCCAAAAGCAGTAACAGTACATTCTATATTACTTGTATGTCCAGCACATGAACCTTGTGTGCCTGATAACTTTATGTGCTTAATAGGAAGCAACAAACCCTCCCACCCTGTGGCCACCACACAATTAAGAGCCTGTCTTTTAAAAGTTACAAGGTCTTTGTGGTTGAAGGAGTAGTTCATTAGTCAGAAGAGCTCCTTTTCTTGAACTCAGTCAATTAACACTCTGTTGCCTGTTCCCACAGTAGAAACAAAAAGAAACATTGCAAAACTGCCTGTCTCTTGTCTCCCAAGAAGAAATGGGGTGATCCCTTTAATCTGGTTTGGCTGCCTTCTCACAGCACCATGTGGAACTGTTTTGGCTGATTGCAGCAAGGTCCATTACTCACATCTGCCTCTCCTTTGTGCGTGCACCCTTGCAAACACTGTGATTACTGTTCCACCCATGAGCAAGTCAGGGAGCAGCCTGCTGCAAGGCAACAGCTGATGCAGTTGCCAGATAGCCAAGCTTTTGGATGACAACCTCCTACACGGTTACGAAACACGGATGCCTAGCACCTTATAGTCTGACAGTCACCAGGGAGGAATAAGTACAGGCACATGAGAATCACCAGCCATCAGCACCTGCTGATGAATGACAAGCTGAATTACATTAACAAGCTGCATGACATGACATTAACAGAAAAATGCTGATGGTGCATACCTCTTTCCATCATGGACAGATCCCCAGCAGTTACTGCTGGATTCTCCTAGAAGATGCTGTCATTACTCGGATGCATACATTACTTCACTTTAAGAAGCTCCACATTTCCATCAGGAATTCTATCTTCTTAAAAGTTACTGTTTGCATTATTTTACACAGCCCTCAGAGTGCCTTCCAGGAACCAGGATGTACTGCCTTGAGGCACCCAATACAACATGCATTTTAAAGAGCATCACAACTGGGCCAAAAAACAAGGTTTATCAACTGAGTAGTCAAACACCAAATCTTTCAGCTTCTCCGTAATTTTATAGTCACTTCAAACATCTAAAGCAATTGCTCGAAACAATTAGCTGCCTGACCCATTTTCATTTTTTCACATCTTTCAGCCCTAGTTACAATGCTACTTCCTAAAATAGCAGAGACCTCAGAGTTCAAGTGCAACACCCCAACCATAACAAAGCCAAAGGTATCTTAAGACCATTAGTGGCAAAGCTGAGGGCTCTGTCTGAATCATACACAAGTCCAAAATACCATGAAACTGACCAGGAGACCTACCTCCTTCCTAGACAAAAAGTATAACAGGAGAGGGCAGGGAAGAGCCCTACACATACCTCAGCCACTCCATCTGACAGCCTCAGTTTTCGTGATGAAGAGGCAAGAGTGTGAGTAGATATTCCACCCTCCTAGTGAGGTGGTGTCAAGATATTTCTGACCTTCTGGTGAAGCTCCAAACAAGTCTCCCTTGATACTTTTAAGCCACTGCAAAGCACCACCAAGTATTTGAAGGCAATTTGATTGATGGCTATTTGCCTCTTTCTCACAGTTAAATTGGGTTTGGTTTGGGCTTTTTCATTTTTTGTTTGTTTAGTTGGGTGTTCTTTGTTACAGAGCACAGTTTTTTTGGTCCAACTTCCAGACAGTGCATAATTCCTAGTGCAACAAGTATCTCAAGGGAGGGCCCATGCATAAACGGCTAGAAAAGCTGCTAGAGGGATAATGTAGGCAGAATGAAAATAATTTAAATCTTAACAGAAAATTAGTTTTCAGAAGTTAACGCTTTTTTGAGAACACACAATGACAGGGAAGAATACTAGAGAGTAAAACATAATTCAGTAAAGCCACAAGAGATAATCAAGTTTCCAACTATCATTTCAATGCTCTCTTAACCCTTGGAAAGTTGAGGATGATATTGGACAATAAAATTTACATGCATTATGCTCAATTATACACGTGTTAGAAACCACACAGTCCATTCAGTATTCTGCAGCAACCAAGCCATGTTAATTTGAGCAAACCTGCAAGTGTGCATTCAACCTGACAATCCTGGAAATTATCCTTTCCATGAAGAGCAGCTCAACAAAAGTCTCCAGACATGCCTAGCACAGGACTGACTCTACTGGGAGCTGGAATTCCTCTCCAAATACATCACCTTGAGAAGACAGTAATAATCTCACTACAATAAAAGCTGACACATGCTGTTGGTACTGGTACCATGGCAACATCCAGTGGGATTGTCCAATTATCTTGTTTGAAGAGAGAATTTTATACACCAAAGATGCTAACTAGCTTGGAACCTAGGCACCGTGATGTGGTCTAAGAAGACTTGTTATGAGGAGATAAAACCAAAACCAGCAAGATATAAAAACGTTATTGGCAGGTTTGATTTCCAAGTCCTCGTTTCAATCACATATATATTTATTTATCCAATGTTATTGTCTGAAATAGAATAAAATAAAAACTGTGTTACACCAGGGACACTGTCAATGATGTGTTAAGTTTAAATTAAGACAAGAATTGCATAAGGCAACAAAAGAACACTTCATCAGCTCGCAGTGGCTTTGTTTCTTAAGGCTCTACTTCAGCCATCTTCTCTTGATGTTTTAAAATCTGAATAAAAGTACAAATGGCCAGAATCCTACCAGTCAGCATCACTCTGGTACACATAGTCTCATAAAGCAGTAAGGAACCAAATATTAAATTAGCACGAAGCTATCATAAGAGCAAGCATAAAAATAGATCCCCCCACCAGTCAGAGTGCCCACGGGCAGTGAGGACCTGCTGTGTAAGAACAGCATCCATCTCAGTCCATCTGAATGCTTCAGCCTCGGCACCGCTGCATCAAACTCACACTCACCCTCACAAATAAGCATTGAAACTCATTCTCAGTCAAATGCTAATGTTACATGTTCCTCCAAGATTATCCTTAAATTACAATCATAACTGAGGGAAAAATATGTTCTTACCATTTTTTTTAAATGCCTAACATGTTATGAGGAGATAAAACCAAAACCAGCAAGATATAAAAATATTATTGGCAGGTTTGATTTCCAATCAAATCACAAATAGATGTATTTACCCAATGTTATTGTCTGAAATAGTGTGAAGAAGGTATAGTTATGAGAAAAGATGAACTGTGTTGAAATACAAGGAAACAACTACAATGCTTCTATGCTGACACAGGGATTATATTTCACAAGAGGTATAATATTACACCCTCTGGTAAAAACAGAGTCCAAATACTACAAGAAATACTACAAATTTTGATGAAAAAGAATACAAACATACAGAATTTATAGCATATTTATCTTTTATCTCCTCTTTCTTCCAAAGTTTCCATTACAGCTCGCCTTAGGAATGCCAACAATTACTAAGTGTAACTTTTGCATAATACTTTTATAATTCTGTTTGGTGAAATTGACAGAATACAAACAGAACCCAGCACCTTGCAAAGGATGCAAGTGAAGCAGTGAATACATATCTTGACCAGAACCAGACAGGGGGGGAAGGAGAAAAAGCGAGTCTCATATCAGAGCAGGTATCTGTGTTTCACTAGGTTCCCACTTTTCCTCTGCAGTACTCTCTGGGCATATCTCCATCCAGTACACATGTTTTTCAGGCCACATTCTTCAGGCACGTCTGAACTTGTTCTTAGAGCCCTCCTTACTCAGGGCAAGTCCTATTAAGCGGGTGGAGGGGGGCAGAGGAGGGAAAATAAGTCTTCATCTCTTTTTGTTCCCTTGTCCCTCCCCAACCCCATGGCCAAGCACACACCTCAGCAGTGCAGTGCTAAGATACCTGCACAGGTACAGAGTTCTGCCTCCTGCAAAACCTTGAGTCCTTCTCTTCTGGCTTGAAAAGCACCTGTACTACAGAAGATCTCTTTTATTTAATGACAAAATGGGCTTATTGCAGAGCTTTTAATAAAGCGTTCGCCCAGACAACTTCATTTCACTAAAACAAGACTGTGAGATAAAGAAACACAACGATAAAAGGATGGCAACCTAATGAACATTCATTTTGCACACCCAACACAGAGACATCAGGATGATTAGCCCAGAAGCGTGTACCAACACTTGCTTAGCAGAAGCCTTAGCCCTTGATGAGCACCAATTAAGTTCTTTGCTTTGATCAACGAGCAAGATAAGATCACATTTATGCCACAAAGCTTTGATTGCAACAGCACACCATACACTTTGCTTACCTACACCTAACTACCAGTGTAAGAAACAATCCAAAAAAGTATTTTGCCGTTACAGTGACAAAGAACATTCTCCATACAAAAGGGTTTATAGAGAAGCACGTGTAAGAAACTACTTTAACACAGCACTGATACAGTATTATAACAGAATTCAGACAGATGCTGAATGCATGACTGTAGACCAGAGTTATGGAGGTCAGCAATCTGATCTCACCAAATCAAACACAGATGCTCGGTTTTGTCCGGGATGTGTGATGTTTGATGAAAATTAGCTACATTTCATAATACCATAAATACCTATTTTAATAGGTAATGAATGTTTAAAGCCAGTGAAACAGCTCAGGCTGATTCAGTGTACCTCCTGCAGATCCTCCAAGCTGTGAAACATTACTGCCTGTACTCTGAAAAGATGGAGGCAGGCATACGGAGACCCACAGGCAATTTCCTCATGCAAAGGAAGCATGGCCCAGGGATCTAAACGATAGACCCAGACTCCAAAGTTATCTCACGCCAGTAGTGAGAGCCCAAATGACATAAGGACTCTATACCATGTCCAACATCAGTCACAGACCCACAGTCAAGCAGCACTTTTATTTGACTCTCCTGTGTCTTACCGCAGCCCTGTGAACAAACACACTAAAATCTTGAGCTATCCCAAGACCGCAAGCAGCTGGGGCCTGAAGAACTACCATAAATGTGTGAGAGGTTGCTATAGAGACCCCAGCCCAACTAACTCCTGTCCACCCTTCCCTTCCTCTCCTAAAACGTGCCTTGACATGGTCAATACCTCACTACCTCCTCCTTTTGACAGGACTTACACATTTGGGGTGTGTGGAGGACAGAGCAAGGAGAAACAGTGCAGATACACCATTCTTCTAGGAAGGCAAGACTTGACTGTGTTATACCATTAGGAAAGGACAATTCAGACCAGTATCATCACTTCTATGGAAAATACACAATTGAAATCAACTTTTTTCACTTAATTCACAGAGGCACTGTTTAGACTTATTCATTAATATGCCCTCTGTGTGAAGCATCAGCGGAAATCTTGTCCTAAGATGATACAGTAAACCAAAATCTGAGCAGTCTTGCCACCTCTTCTGCAGTTCTCTGAGTAGTCATCATCTGTTAGACATGCCTGGAAGGAGCTGCATTACTTAAAACAAGGCAATTCAGAAATTTTGATCTAAGAGACAAAAAGGAACAAACAAACACCACCCAAAAACCCCCACATACTTTTGAGTGTTTGGTAACAGGCTGTACGCACACATCGCTCATAACTGCAATTCATCCTGCAGCATATGTTGAGCTTTTTGTTGGGGTCTTTTACTAAAGAAAACAAATCATCATGGCAAATTTCAACATACATTTTTATCCAGTACCCTGTACTTTGTCTTCCTGTAGCTTTTGCAGTGTTAAAGAGTGTAAAAACAGGGAGAGGCATGATTCCTGTTCAAGAAGATTTGCATGCTGAAAACACAGGGTTCCAGGCAAGAAGTGCAAGGAAGGAACACGTAACAAGAGTTCTGAAAACCTGAAGCCCACACAATATTTCATCAAAAATGAGGCTTTTCCTACATAAGTCTCCAACAACAGATACAAATTACTTCCTGTCCCTCTAGGAAAAGTTTTAAAGAAATAAGGAGAAAAGCAGCCTACACACTGGCCAATCTCTGCACCTTCAACTAGGCAATTTCACTACATTCTATAAAGTTATGATCAACTTTCCACTAATGCCTGTTGTGATTTTAGCACTTAAAATGCTGCTTTTCCAGACATTATGCTGACAGCACTCAACTTTTAGACTTTCTGATGTTTAGTTATAGTAGTTTGAACAGCAACTTAATGGCAAATAAACAGAGCTGACTGTGAATATGAAAAGATCAAGGGGAAAAAATCACAACCCACAAGCAGCTCAAGAAAGTGCAACACAGCAAAAACCATGAAAATGTGATCTAAACACATGCACACAGAGGTCAACTTTGATTTATTTTTTCCATACACATTCACTCATCTTAGCAACAATGCATGAATAATTTTAAGATTGCAGTAGTACAAACTTGTTGTGCAAGTTTTATCTTTGTTTCAGCCCACAAATAATTATAAATAGATGTATTTAGTATATTCCATCTTTTGCTAGTAAAACATTATGGGCAAGCTCAGATCTGCAAAGAGTAGTTATTCAATACCATTTTCTGATCTATTTAACAAATACTTGTACAGAGTATTTTTTTGGTAACCAAGCAAACCTTAGGAAAGAGGAAAGGGATTCTTCTGTACCCCAGTTATGGGCAGCTCTCCCTGCTAGTCCTTACTAAAAGCAAAGTACTCTTCTTGTCTTACAAAATAAGCAGGGGTTTCTTAGTGTTAGATTTTCCCAAATAATTTGAACACAACAGCATTCACTTGAGAGTGTCTAACAAGAAAAGCTGAAAAATAACTCCAGTGCTAAGTATTACCCATAATTGTTTTTAAAACCCAGCTCTGGTTTGCAGCTCCCAGCACATACAGTTAACAAGACTGACCTTGTTGAAATCTCCCTGGCTAAGCAAGATAGCTCTAAAAAAAGAACACCAGGCCCTCACAATTAATTGCTAACTATTAATAAATTAGCATATTCCACCCTCTTCTCCCAGACATACCTATAAATGTAGCTGCCCAACAGCTTTACCAGGAATGGCAATCTGAGTATTTCATGACATAACAGATGCAGGAATAAGTAATGTCCATGAACTACTGTGAAAGGGAATAACTGGACCTGGAGTGCAGTAATGAGCCCAAAGCAGAGGCGTGATCCCCAGCCAGCTGAGTCTGCAGCACCAATGACAAAGGCCAGGCTGTAATGGAGCCTCACAACAACAGAGGCTGCTAACCACAAGCACGTCAAACTGTCTTTACCGTGCAAAATCTGGCTCGAAGTCACAACTCACATAAGTATGTGAAGCCTGGGGAAAGGGGGAAGAGACAGATCAGGCTACAGCAAACAAAGAGGAGGCACAGTGATGTTCCCCAAGACAACAGTGACATTTCTCACACAAGAGCTCTATGCCAAATGCTGCTTTCCTCTTCCTCACATCTTTTGAGGAATGACCTTAGCTGAGCGGTTTCAGGAGCCAGGGGCTTCTGAGACCAGAAAAAGTTTCACCATACCATCAGATCACTCTGTCTCCTTCAAACTGTTGTTATGCCAGTAAAATTAAGTCACTTTTACACAGTGTACTGCAGATGTGCTACAACTTCCATGGCCACTCACCTGCCCTGCAACAACCTGAATAACTCTAGGAATACCCCTTGAGGAACTCTGGAGAAATTCAGGCACACAAGAGAGTGCTGTGATATACAGGTGAGGACTTTGAGCCCCCAAGCATCTTATACCGCACAAAAGAAAGATCACAGGTCAACTACAACACTATCCAGATGTTAAGCTGTACCACAAAAAGGATCAACCCAAAACAACCCAGAGAAACAAACCCCAAACACATCTTCTCAGCAGAGTTAGGAAACAGTGTAGACACTACTGTTCAAAGAGCATAAACTCCATGCCAGCTCCCATGCCAGCCCAGCCACAAGTAAATCAACACAGCATCCTAGGCAAATACGTACCTTTTCATGGCTGAATATGGCCCCCAAATACTATCTGAATTCATTGCGTTGTAAGAGAAACCTAAAACTACACCACCACTTCTTCCACAAATAGAGGTGGTGCTTATAAAAAAAACCAGATAATTTTCAAACATTGACGCTGTAGCTAAAAGGTTATCCTATCCTTGGTCAAAGCTTGAGAAATGCTTCACGTACACAGAAAATTGCTAGTAATAAAAGCACAAGTCTTCCTCTGCAGCTTCAGTTTAACTAGACCAGCTCTTATTAGCTGCATAGCACGCTATTGACAGTAGAGTGCCTTGTGCCAGAAAAAATACCCTTGTTCACAAAAAATAGCAGCATTCTAGGCTGAATTAGCAAGAGAAGACAAGCAACTGTGTTTTGTATCAGCTGTTGTTGGTAACAAAGAACAGAGCACTTTTTATTTAAAACCTGACTACAAATATCTAAAAATATTTATGTTCAACTTACTACTTCTTGATAGGTTCTATTCTAAATTCTAGATAAATGCTTTTTACAGCATTTACCAGTGACTGAACAACTCAAAATCACAGAGCAAAACTCTTCAGAACAAGAGTTACCTTGTTAAAAAAAGTTACTTAAAAGCAACTCAAATAAAAAAAACCCCAAAAGTAAGTTGACTAAGAGCAAAAAAGCTGTCCAGCAGTGATCATACAGCCCACTTTGGGATTTTGCTTTTAGGGGTTTGTTTCATAGAAAAGGGCAATGATTCCTTTTGGTTTGGAAAAGTTATTAAAGAAATTTTAACTTATCAAAGTCTGATTGTAAAAAGATTTGGAAGCGAGGGAGAAAGGGGGAAATGTTCCTGGACAAATATTCTCAGTTTCACATTGAACATTAAACTGAGTCAGACCACTTATTTCCACCATTCTCTACATTTTGTCAAGAATTTTTTTATCATTATATGATAAGTAAGAATCATTATCTGCAAAACCAATCTCCCCACTGAGAGCTGGCATCTCCCAGCAGTTTTTTACGTCATGCTCCTAAAATACATCTCCATGGCACCACAGCACTAACTACTGGCAGCAGATATCACCAGCCAAATAATTTTCCCCAGAGTTCAACCAGTTCAGTAAAGATCATGGTATCACTTCTCACAGAAGGCACGTGCAAGAAAACAAAGAGCATAAGCTCCCCTCCAATCACTTGTTTCATAAAACTAACCTTGAGAATTAAATGTAATTATAAGGTAAAATAAATTGGTCTTGGTCAAACATGAAACCCAGTGATTGTGAACTACACAGTAAACAATTATTTCAAGGTTGAAAATAAACTATGAAACATTGTGCTAATAAGGCTGTCTATAGACACTATAAAGTGTCTATTTTCATGTGCAGAGATGAAAGTATAACCATAAAGAAAAATTTTCCACATCTCATTTCTTTATTACAGTCTCGTCATTCAGGGAGTGACATAAAATGACTCTGTGTACTAAAGAAGTCGACCGCTTACCTACCTAGAAACTGAAAAACAACAGCACAAACAAAAGTCACCAGCAGTCTTTAATTTATTCCTTTACATTTCAAAGTACACGTGTTTGCATTAGTCAGAAGATCCACCTCCCAACTACAGCCAGCCCTCAAATTATTCTGCATAACACTAATTGAGGGTCCAGCTGAAGAGTTACCTGTTCAAGGAACCTGCAAGTAAAATAAATTATGCAAGAAAGGAAGCCAAGCATGCTTAAGAATAATAAAGGCTTTTAAAATGATTAGCAGGTTTACCCTTTAATCTGGCAAGGTAACAAACTTTCAGCACCCAAGAGAAAAAACACAATGAGGGAAAAGTTTTATACAAATATTCCACATGCCAAAGCAAAAGGCTTATTTCATTGGAACAATGCACTCCTGTTTAAACCAATACCGAGCATAAAAAAAAGAGAGATCTTTCTGTGGAAGTTATTTATATGTTAACGCATAGCTGCACAGCACGTTTGTGTGGAATCCTCTCCTCACAAAGGCTGCTTGGACAGTCCCTCACTGGCACCGGCCCCTTCACGCACATGTTCACGCTCAGGAGGGCTGGGAGTATCCATCTCTCGCTGTCTGAAAACATGAGTCTGCTTTCCAAATTTGCCTCAGTTTTGGGCCGCGCTCCTGCCAAGCGCTGACCGCAGGCACGCAGTCCAGCCCGTATCACGGTCCTGAGACACGGCAGTAATGGCTGCTGGGAGCGAACGCCGCTGCTAATCCGGGCAAACTCCCACCTCTCAGAACATTCCTAACTTCTCATCAACTTAAACTCCAGCTAAGCCTGTGAAAACACTTTATGTAACCAAAGAGGATCACATTAAAACGCAATGCTACGAGAAAAGAAAAAAAAAAAAAAAAAAAAAAAAAAAAAAGAGACGTACACTCCAGAAGTCGTAAATCCCTCACCTAACTCATAGCTCTACTTCCCTTTTGATTCATTCCCTGTAGAGCGGCAACTGTGACAGCAACACCCCGGTCGGCATTCGGAAAGCACTCTGAGTCCAAGCAGAGCATGACAGCACGAGGTTGAACCTGCCCCCAGAGAAAGCCCCGGTAACACCCAGCGCTGCCGAAATGCCCGCGGCAGGAGCGGGGCGCCCGCAGCCCATCCCGCCCCCAGAGACCCCCGGGGCTGCGCGCAGCAGCAGGCGGGCTTCACACAGCGGTCCCGCCGAGGCTTTCGCTGCTGTGTCAGCACTGCGAACAAACCTCGAAGCAGAGGAGGATGTTTTAGTAAGAGGGAGAGGGAGAGACACAAGCACACACCAGGGAGATGAGGGGCGGGAGGGATGGATGGACAGACGGGCGGACGAAGGGGCCGCTATTCACCTCTCCGGGCGGGAGCCCAGCTCTTCACTCTCATCACCGCTGAACAGGATAAAGAGTTCTTGCTTAGTTGAGCTAGTTTAAAAACTTCTTGCTTAACTTACAAACCTGAAGATTTTTCGAACTGTGAATGGATTTCGCTTGAGAGGCTGAAAGTTAACTTTCGTGGGACTTTCCCGACCTAAACGACTCTGTGATTCCATGATCCTACCTGCCTGAGGGAGCACGCTAAGCCCCTCTCCATGCAAGCAGGCTGGCCAGCACGAACACAGGGAGAAGGTGACCGAGCCATGGGTAGAGACCGCACTGCATACATATATATATATATATACGTATACACGTACCTCGAGTCAGCCGGTTTCGCAGCAAAACTTTCCCTTTCCCCATGTCAAAAAAAAACCAAAACAAAACCAAAAATCCCGCAGGGCGAACCAGGCACAAGCAGGCACGGAGCGCCGGCAGGAGTGCGCGGGAAGCCTCCAGTTCCCGAGCACCACGCCGGGGAGTCCCGAGCTCGGCCGGGGCTGGCGCTGGCAAAGGCCGCGCTCCCCCACCGCCCACGGAGCCACCCCGCCGGGCAGAGGAGCCGCGGCGGCAGCGGGGCACCCCCAGCGCGCCGCCGGAAAGTTCCCCCGGGCGCCCAGACGGCAGGGCCGGCTCCCTCTTACCCTTAGTCCAATCCACCACTTGCTTCGGGCTCCACCTGGTCACCGGCTCCATGGCGAGTCCAAGCCCGCCGGCACCAGCCCCCGCGACAGACCGCAGCTCCTCCGGCCGCGGACTCGCCCCCTCTCACGCTCCCATCCCGGCAGCGCCGCTCCCGGCCGCCCCCTCCCCGGCCCGGCTCCTCCCGCCGGCCTCGGCCAGGCCCGCCCCGCTGCCGCTCCGCCCCCAGGTGCCGTGTCCCGCCCGGCCCGGGCCGGCGTCGTGCTTGGGAAAGTGCCGAGAAGAAACTTCCTCGGGTTCCCGCTCCGACAGGTCCGGAGAGACGGCAGTTCGGGAGTCGCCCGGCATCCTTCCCCAGCAGCGGCGGCCGCCCCATGGGGTGGAGCGGCGGCCAGGCGCTGCACCCCTCTTCGGTGGTGGCTCAGTGTGAGTCACAGCCTTGGGGCAGTTTTAGCAGCAGCTGCAGACTGCCTTGAACCACGCTTGTCCCCGTATTGGCATTTGGAGTTTTTGTTTCTGAATCCCTCGCTTAGAAGCGTCCATGGGTGTGGAGGCCGTTTCACCAGAAGAGTTTACTTTTCTTTTGCTGCCTTCTCTTGGGAGCTGCATTAAGCCATCAGCTACACCTCAGACTCGCTTTCCTCAAGGGCAATGTGTCGCTTGTGTCCTGGCCACCTCCCGAAGCCCATGTAAACCCCCACTGAGCGTCGGCCTCTTATCAGAGGTTGAAGGGCTGCTCTCCAGAATGTGTGCCCAGCACACCGGCCTCTGCCATTCTCTACCCCTGAGCACCTAACTCAGCCTTGCAAACACTTTCCATGCAGCAAGGAAACATGAAGAAAACAGGGGTTTTTATTGTGTCTATCACAATACTGTCTGGTTCAGCAGCAAATTCCAGCCTGAAGCCCTTTTGCAGCATGCACAAAGGTTCCACTGCTCCTCTTCCTCAGTGAGGAAGAGCAGAGTAAACTCTGCTGTGACAGTAAGACTGTGAAATTTTAACTTGGCAGTGTTAGAGGGTGGGTAAGCAGCTGGGATTTGAGCCTGTCCGGTATCCCACTGTTTTCATCGTCTCCCATCTCGACCCATCTGTTATCCCCGGTCATGCAGTTGCAATGTAAGCTCTCTGGGACAGGGGTTGTCAGTTCCATGTGTGGCTGTGCAGCGCCCAGCTGTGCAGTGCCCGGTTTTCCCACCGCAGCACAAACAGCTGCCCTCTGGCATGCACTGATGCAGACCCCTATTGGAGTCAGGAGTTTTAGTTCTAGTTCTAGTTTGGGGAACCAGTAGTTTAAAAAAAGGAGGTGTCCATGTATAAAAAAAGTATAATTTCTTCCTTTTTTTTTTGTTACAAAGTGGTTGAAGGTATATTTTTAGTTCTTTATTATAAAGTCAGCTCATTGTAGCTGATTCATTTGTTTGCTTTCCAGCTTGTGAAATACGAAGGTTGTCAGTTAACCTCTCTGCCTATTTGAAAGATTAAAATGCAGTTCCTCACAGCTTTAATATTGGCACAACAACCAAAACTTTCCTGATTCCCCATTGAATCATGTGCCATTCGTGCTGAAAAAACAACAGAACAGCAGCTCTCCCCCCTCGCAGAGGCCTGAGTAAACAGATGGGCCTTGCTATGTTCCCTGCTAATGGTTTCACATGGGTTAATGTAACAACGCTTCTGTTTTAACTACACAGATGCTTCCCTAGGTTGCAGGCAGGATAGCAAATGTCTCTCGCCGTTGGTGTTTGGAACACTCATCTGCTGTCATCCTTCTCTGTCACACGTCTTGGGCCAGTCCCTCTGCCTGCTTTGGGTCAGATGAGCACTATATTTTGTGAGCAAGGCATGCAGAGATGATCACTTGCTAGCAGACTGCCAATCCAATAAATCCACTATTAATAGTCAGTATTTTTTGTAATTTTCAAAGTGACAAATCTATTCATTTATTTTTTAAGCAGGACAACATTGCAGTGACTCTCTGTTCTTTTATTACATGATGCCCCCACAACGTCAGCTGCTTTACAGCCTGCTCTGGACAAATGAGATGGGGCTGACAGGGAAAGGTAGTTTCTCCTGTTTCTCAAAAGGATCCTAGCCTCATTGCTTACCTGGTCTACTTTTTTCAAGCCCAGATTGCAGCTGCCTTTGAGTTGATCTTTCTCATGATTGCATCACCTTAATCTGATCTTTATTTGAGATGAGATTAACTAGTAGTCAACTGGCATGATGCAATTAGAAGTTCTGTTTATAGAATAAGGTATTTTTGTTAAAAAAATACTCATTGCCAAAAGGAATAATAACTTTTTAAAAACTCAACTGTCTGATTTCTAGCAATGCCAGATTAAAAAGTGACTCATGTCCTTTGCATGTCTTCAGATGCTCTGTAGGTTAGTTTATGAGTTTTTAGCCAGTATCTACTGTTAGGAAAGATATCCATTCCTTTTCTCTGCTTGCAAGCTTGCATGGAGTTCATTGCTCTGCCAGGGACCCAGCTACCAGCTCTCCAGAAGTGCACGATTTTTCTTTTGTTACCATTTTCCAGTGGTAAAAGTGATTTGATTTGAGAAGAGGATTCAGACCAATTGTTTGCTGATTCCCTGTTTTGTTTGTTTTCTTCCTTTTTATTTCCTCTTTCAGGCCAGGTTTTCAAAGGGCTCTCAGACTAGTTTGCCTGATAACACAGAGCTCAGTATGGACCATGATCTTGGTTTTGAAGTCTTAGACACAGCAATATGCACCCTCCCATCACCCCAGAGGAAAGACAAAAGAGTCTAAACCCACAGCCACACCCCTGTCAAGATGGCAGAAGAAGCTACACAGTGTTTGTCACCTTCAGGCTTCTGTCCTGGCAGCTGATCAGCAAACAAGAGGGCAGATGACTCTCTGTAACAGAAAGTCTGTGGGAATAAATTGTCGTTTCAAGAAAAAAAAAAGTGTATTTGGATAACTGAAAAAGCTTAGCATCATTTCATCATCTATATTGGCTGTACTCTGGCTTAATAGTGCATTTATAATTTTATCTAAACACAGTCTGGTTGACCTTGCCTCTTAGGCCGTAGTTTTCTGTACCAAATCTGTGAGCTACCAGGTTACTTGCCTGGACCCAATTTTTTTGTGACATATGGATGGTCACATGCTTGACAAAGTAACCAAATCGACAACAAGAGTGGCATTCAAGTTTTTAACTAGCATGAGGGTGAGAGGTAATAGATGATCTAGCACAAAACCCTGCTGATACAGAGAGAACACACCAAAATTCCTTGAACAGTTGAGCATTAATGAGTTTGGACCAGGCTATCTCTTCACATTACATTGCTGCTTTTGTCCCCTGGCTGCTGCATCGCAGTCTGTCTGTTGCCAGACTTACTACCACCCACCACAGCTATGCCTCGAGCCCCTTGGTGTCGTGCAGATTTGCACAGACAGCAGCTGCTTTCTCTAAGAGAGGTAACTGCTGCAACTCATCTCTAGAGGATGAATAAACAACTGTTTAGCCAGAAGTCACATAGCAAGTTGAAAAATGTGGGTTTTATTCAGGGCCACAAAAAGTTAATTTTCAATTAACTTGAAAAAAACTTTAGGGGTGTCAGCATATTGCAGTTTGTATTTTTGAGTGGAAGGGGTGTTTATGTTTGGCAAAGCACTGTCTAGGAGTTTTACATTACATTTACATTTACATTTCAATTACGTTATTCATGAAAGGCTCAAGATTTATTTATTTAATATTCATAGCTGAAAGCTGTGCAAAGTGACAAATTTAAAGTATCCAGAACAAAAGCCAGTATATGGGTAGAAAATCCACTGTTTGCCTCTATTGATAATCCACAGATGAGCAATTAGGTGATCATTCCTGACCTTTTGTTAGTCATAATGCTTCAGGGACCACCTCAACTACTGCCACTACAAAAAAATAAATAGGATTTACATTTTTAAGCATTACCTTAATGACACACACAGGCCACAGAAGTCAGTAGGACTTTTTGCACAACAGCAAGAAAATCTTACCCTACATACCTGGAACAGAGAACTTCTCTGTAAGGTCAGTGAGTATTAAAGTTCTTCTGGAAATTGCAACAGGTAACTTAACTGAGTCAGAGTGAGTCAAGTTCAGAACTGAGTTTGGTTCTATAAGCATGTAATTAAAAAAACTCACACTAGTGGGAAACTGTTGTTGCACAAGAATCAACGTCCTATTTCTCACCTTGATACCAGTGCTGTTAGTGATGGATCTCTTCTATACATGACAGTGTGGGAAATCTTGGTGTAGTCTGATGAGAGAAATAGGTCTGCCTAGTGATATTTTGAATACAAGGCTATGGTTGGTTTATCAGCAACCAAAGTTAGGTTAGGAAGACCTACATACATGGCTGTATTTGTAATGGCTCTATCAGATTTATTGTAGATTTATTTTTTTCCCCCCTTAATAAGGTTCCTGCACTACTTATTTCCTAAGGATAGGAGTTTCCTAAGGAATCCTGTATTTGGATTGTCCTTGTTACCTTCCATTCAGCTTTAAAACAACCTACGCAGAGTTCCTAGCTGGGTGAGAGTTGCCCCTGCCTGCTGCTATAGGTGTATATATCTGTCTGCATATAAATATATGTGTGTGTATATGTACACTGATGACTCTGCACGAAACTGACATAGGCCGTAAGGAGAAAGGTCTTCTCCTGAAGCTTTTCCTCAGAGCAAAATCCTATAAGCTTTAACGAGTATATTTTTTTCCTTCAAGAATGCAGATATAGGACTTGAATTGCCATATACTGGCCTTTTTAATCCCCTAGGTGGTTTTATTAAGTGGATCTCAAATCCCTGCATAGAAATAATTTCCTCCACTGCACCTTGTGCTAAGGTAGCATGTCTACGAAGAGAATCACAAACCTGTTTTGGAAAATATAAATATATTAAAAATGTATTTCATAATTAATAGAAATTAGGTTATAAATTTATTTTGGTCTACCTCAGGTCCCTTTAGCTGGCTACGAAACTCTCAGGTCCCTTTACTAGACTATGAAACTATCTAACTCTCAGGTAAACAAAGCACAAAAGTGATTTGAGTAAAATTACAAAGCTCACCAATATCAACATATAAAGTGAAACTTAACTGACAGCATTTTTGTATAGAGAAATAGAAAAATTATTTTATCTGGTCTTCATTTCCCTGCCCAAAAGGCAAAGAAGAGGAAAGATTTGTCTTGGAAATACTTCATCGGTGAGTTTGATTGGCTGTGGAAGATTTACGTTCCCAAATGGAAAACAAACAACTTCTGGGAGTTTAGCACTAGCAAGGAGACATTTATGCTGCTAGAGCAGGGAAACCACCTTGCAAAATTACCAGGAGCGGTGTCTGCCCCACCAGCTGTGGATGTTTGTCCAGCAGTCATTAATCACAGGCACACAGAAGCAGAGTGGGACCCAATCCTTCCTGGTGCCTGGGGGAGTGGGCGGAATGAGGTGTGGCACAGTGCAGGTGAAGCAGACGTGGCACAGCTGAGTTCCTGGCTCAGGACCCGAGGAGGGGCTGAGGTGCCATTCAGCTCCCTTCAGGCACCACACTGCTCTGGGCTGAGGAAGTGTGGGGAATGAGGGTGCAACAGGCAGGTGGTGGTGGTGCAGGAGGAAAAGGGGTGCTGGAGCAGACGGGATGTCCCCACCACCCCTGAAGCCACACACAGGTAGTGGAAACCTCTTCCTGCTGAAGGGGTACCTGGGGGCCCACGCAGAGGAGGCCATCTCTCATTCATCAGCGGTACTGTCTGCACAGCCTGTGCCATATTTGCCTGGAAACTTGCTCAAAATAAGGTCTTAAGAGACAGGAGTTTACAGAAGGAAGACCAGAGTTACTCCTGCATGGAGCATGCTGATTGTCCTTTGTATATTGTATTTGAAGTCCCTGATTCTAGAAGCCTATGTTCTGCCTAAATCACACTAACTCTTCCTCCCCCTCTTAAGTCTTCAGAGGTCAGAAAACAACAGCCAAAGGGATTTAAAGCCTGGCTGGCTGAATGTGCACATGCAACAGTAGAACCACGAGCTAGAAACATTTCTTTTGAAAAGCTATGTGACCTTGACAAGAAACTTCTTGCTCATTTTTGCAGCCTTCTAGCTCCTCCTTTTTAGAGGATGTTAGATATACAAGTATTTTAATTCACTCATTTTTCTTAATAGCCTAAATTTGTCTGCAGACTCTGAAATGTAAGAAAGGTGCATTAACTCTACCTGCTAGAGCTTTATTTGCAAACAGAAGTTATTTTTTGGAAGGCAGAAAGAGTAATAGGGCTTCAAACAATTCATTTGAATATCTGCTTAGCTTTAAGAATAATACCTAAAATCTGAGAAGAGGGTTTGATTTTTTGATTTTTTTTCACTAGTTGTGATATATTTAAAGCTTTTAAGTAGAATTGGCAGCAGTATCACAACTGAATATTGTAGAAAATCCACCTAATCAGGAATGAAAATCCCCAGTAACTTAAGCAACAGTTTCTCTAGAAAGCTAGAAAGCCAACTAGTTATTGTAGTATCTTCTATAGAATTCTCAAATCTTCAGATCTTCAAATATGCTGCAAACATTAATGAGCAGTCTCTCAAAATACCTGCGGTCTTGTGGTTAAGACAGCCCAACAGTTTCAAAAGAAAACCTTCAAAGCCTTGCTCTGTCACAGCCCAGCTCATGCAGGACTAAGACTGATCCTGAAATGCTTTATGATAAAGCATGAGAGTAATTCTGTTAGATTCATTGAGAAGAATCTGCCTAAAGGTTTTCAGATTAAGGGGATTTAAGGATACCTTTGGGTTCAAAGTCCAAACAACCATCCTGAAGCTGATAATAGCCTCACCCCTGACTGTCCATTGGAGCACCTGAGGAGCTTCCAAAAATAATACTGTCTTGCAGAGGGAGGATCTGTGGCAGAGGGTCTGCTCGAAGAAACAGAGCAGAGGTAGGAGGAATAGCAATAATATCATAAAACACCATTTTTGAACTACTGCCACAGCTGTCTTGTCACACATCTGCCCAGGCCCTGGGTCCAGGCTTGGGTCCACAGAGCAGTGACTATTTTTTGACCGAGGGCTCTTCTGGGTTCAGGTGCTAACTTTGTTCCCTTTCCTGTGGCACGTGGGGATCCTGAAATAATAGGCATATTCAGAGGAGGTCTGATCAAACCTGTTGGGTGAAAACACTGGGGCTTCATCCACCACCTGGGTGAGCCGCAGCCTCACCCAGGCTGTGGGGCATCTCAGTTCAGCTCCCCGCTCTGCCCCACAGGATTTCCATTTGCTTCCCGGGGCCGTGTACAGCTATAGGTTTCACTCCCCAGTCCAGCCCTAGCAATATTTCTTAACGGACTGGCTCAGCTAGTTCTTCCAAAGCTTTTTAGATTTTGTGGTTTATACCCTTTATGTGGCCAGCCTTCCTCACGTGTTGTCTGTGCAATCTGAGGAGAAAGCACACGCCTCTGTGGCCCTTGCCCTGACAGCAAGTGCTGTTGGTACGGAGAAGTACCGCTATTATAAAACACAGCTTGAAAATAAAATGGTAAATCACACTCAACAATTTGCTTGGAAAATTACAGCTTTTTTATCATCAGTGCTGAGAAGTGTATACCTGTCATTCCTTTCTTTGAGGAGCAACACTGAAATATTTCCTGTACATTCATCACAAGCTTTTTCCTTTAATAAATTACTACATTATGCATAATGCTTCCTTAGATTGTATATTACTCTTGCTTCTGTAAAGAGTTGACTCATTGGTTGTGTTGAGCCTGGGATGCAAAGTGAAGCCCCAGGGAAGAGAAGCTCTGAGGAATGGAAAGGAAAAAGTGGTCATTTAATCCCCTGAAAATATGGCTTTGCAGAGACCAAAGACTAGGTCTGTCCTTTGAATCAATGATTGCTCTGAGAGCAATAAAAGTCACAAGCAAATGTTGTACCACAAGTGTTGGAAGACCTTATAAATCATATGAGAAAGGTTAAAACAATTATCAGAAGTACAATAGTCCTTTTTGAAACATACTGATCTTCAAAAACAGGTTTACAGCCTCCCTTCTGGACAATAATTTTCATAGCAGAAGTCTGGCAAAAAGATTTAGAAACTGCATTCAGTAAGTATTCTTTGTCACTACTGCAAGGATAATTATGTTGCCTTTTCCCCTGCTTTCAGGACTTTTTCTTCAAAATTTGGTAATTTAATTAGAAAGTGTATCAGACTAGAATAGCAAGTGTCTGCAATAATCATGCTTTTAGTAAAAGAGCACTTTGGTCATCTCTTCCTCAGTAACAGCATCCTAAACATGAAGCAGGAAAATTTGAGAAATGTTAAAAAAAAGTTCCCAGGGCATATAAGGACTTGAATGTAAAAAACAAAAAAACAGTCATGTAAACAGCCTTAAAACAGCAGATTCAGTGGACAGAAATTAGGCCAATACATCAAATATACACTGTTTGTTGTTGATGCCTGAGGCCACAAAATTATTTGGAGTCTTTGGCTTTCTGTGTGTACAAGACGACGGCAGAAACCAGACAATGGACTGATGTTTGTTCTTCAAACCCAGCCGCCAGATGAGTGGAGTTGTTGTTTTTAAATATTTAGTGTTTCATTGGAAGCCTGGCACCTCTCACATGCTCCTTGAAAGAGAAACAGCAATACAAGGATCTGGTGGGAGTTCAAAATCCTCATTTGGCTCTCCATTATCCATCCCCGCCACACAGACAGAGATGTATTTACAACATACTTGTTTGGGGCCTACTTTTTTTTAAATTGTGATTTTGGTTTAGTTTATGAAATGATCTATTTTTCATGGTCATGGGAAGATGAAGAGACCAAAAGCTCTAACTGAGCAAAGCACAGAAAGGTGTGGTGTGCTGAGCACATCAGCAGCAGTGGCCTTTGGCACAGGCTCGCGTCAAAGCTCTTTTCACTACACAGCCTGGCCAAAGGACAGCAGCTCTGCTACGTACAGACAATTATTTGTACGGACCTCTGCTTATGTTTTCCCAAAATGATGAACCTTACAAGAAAACGGAGGGGAATTGTCCCAGCCACTGGGAAATGCTTGTTTTAATACCAAATCCGATGTGGGCATCTGAACATCAGTAATCAAAAGAAGTCCAAGAGCAAGACAGATCTAAGTCATGGTCAGCCTTTCTTTGTGGCTTCCCTTCCTTTCTGAAGTCAAGAGGAGAGATCGCCAGATTGCGAATGTGTTTTGTCGGGAAGGGAGTGGAATGGATTCGTCCTCCACTGGTTTATAAGCGAAGTTCCTGTCAACCATTAGCAAGATTTATTTACTTAATACCTTCCAGTGTTCTTGAAATTCTTATCTTTAATTTACAACTTGATTTGGGACATTTTCTGATGGTTTTGAGGGAGGACTAAAGAGATTTTGATAAAAATTTGTGCAAGAAGAAAGAGAAACCAGTGCTCCTGTAAAGTTTTTTGTTGTTTATTTTGCCCTCCATGCTTGAAAACAGAAAAAGTGGGCAGAAATCTCAGAGGTGGACACCTTCAGGTCCCATGGGACCAAATCAGATGCAATTTTCGCCATGACCAAAAAAGATGCTACCAGATTTAAACAACAGAAGTGGAAAGGGCACATTTCCATGGGGGATTCCCATCAGTTTTCTGGGGTAGATTCCAGCTGTGAAAGCCACAGGAGCAGCTTCTCCACTCACTGACCCTTTTTGTGGTCAGGATTTGCCCTATAAAGCCCTAATTGACACTAACATGAATGGATTCTTAATTCACTGCCTAGAGCAGGTTTATATGAAGCCTGCCTCCTTTGGGTCCCAGGCAATTTCCTCTGCAGTGTTTGCGTCAAAACACGAACCTCCCCTCAAAAAGGCAAACATATATACTGCACATGAAAGCAATCTACAGAAAACCTTTCTCCCTGAAAAAGTAGGGAAGAGCTAGGCAGCCCTGTGCATCCTTTGTTTGTGTTCTGAAAGGAGCCAAATTCAATGGAAAAATAAAATACATATCCCAAAGGCTTCGTGACTCCCTTTTCATTCAGTGTTATTGTACTGAAAAATTCTTTTATATAGCAATATTTTACTATCTTTTGAGAAAAGTCTAGCTTTATCGTGATCAATTGCTCTGGTTTTATTGCACTATTATATGTTTGATATCTCAATCTGTAGTTAAGGCTGCTGAATGTTTTTGAACAAAGTGGATTTAGAAGCGGACTACTTGCCCGGTGAGGCTTGAGTCTTTTTCCACCTCTGTGTGTAATCATCTGCTAATAGACAGAATTTCACAGTAGTGTATATTTGACTGTTTATGACTATGCCCTCTGTTTACTGTCAGTTAAATCATGGATTTTTCCCACTGGTTTTCTTGTTTTGAAGACCTATGCTATTAATAAAAAAAAAATAAAGAAAAGAAAACAAGGAAATTAAGTGTGATCCAGACACAAATCTGCCAATTTTACTGAAGCTGCTGATTCAACAAGGTCTTTCAGCGTTTGCAAATTTGGAGGCATGACAGATGGAGCTATTTTTGAAACAGTACCACTAGTCATATGTTTAAAGCTGCGCTTGTGTTTAAGTGCTTTGTGGAATCAAACCTTAATTCTGTGGGTTAAACTGAGATGACTCATTTAAGGGAAAATATCATAATATGTGAAAAAAATATTGCCACTTGCTGGTAAGTCATCAAACATCTGCTTTTGTTAAAATTCCAAAGATGAGTTTCTCTTAGTTGACTCTACCACTGTAAGTCAAGAAGCTCAAACCTCTGCAGTATCATTAATATGAGATGTAAGGAGATGCAACCCACAAGCAGTAATAAAAATGGCCAATATAAATAAGAGATGTCTTATTAACTTCTTAAGAAAAGTCTCTCTAATGTGAAACGTGGCTGATTAATGAATTCAGCTAACTTCAAGTGAACAAACAATTCTGAAAATGTAGGTCCATGGCTTTAAGTGAAAAGAAGGCCAAGCAGAAAGTACTGACGACTGATAATTTACCCCTAAGTCCATGAATTCTGTAAGCATAGTGTAGTGTTGGGTGTTAAGTGCTAAACATCCTGAAACCTTCATCAGCAGTTTTTTCCATCAGCAGGCAAATTTTCCAGATGATCTTTAGATGATCTATTACATTGCTCCTAATTGCAAGTTCCTCCTCTATGTGCTGTCTTCACTGCTGCTTCAGTGTGAAGGTAAAGTCTTAAACCATTATGCAGCTTGTGTGAACAATTCTTAGCACTGCATTTGAGAATGTTCACAAAAATTTATAATGCTCAAGTGGACGTTTTACTTCTAGTATTAATTTTTCTATACAAAGTATTTCAGAAACATCAAGAGGTAAGGCATTCTCAGCTCTTTGTCATACCATATGCTTTTTCCATGAATGCCATTTACAGCAGGTAGCTCTTCTAAACACTGCAGTTACAGGAACAAAAAATGCAGGTGAACAACATCAACAGTAACAATAAAAAGCAAACAAACAAACAGACAAAAAACCCAAACCAAACCGAAGAAAAAGTTCCTTGTTTAAGTAATACTGTCTTCCTCTGCCAAGTAAACAAAAGTCTCTAATGACTGCAGTTTGGGGCTATTTTTCACAAATCTCTTCTTAAAAAACCCCAAAAGTACAAGATCATGTTCATGGAATTAGTGGGATTTTATGCTTGATTTATCCTTTCTTTTTATGGCAGCAGAACAATAGCATTTTCTTTTTTTTTTCCCATCATCTTTCTTTGAATTGTTTTTTACCTTTTAAAATTGTGTGTCAGAAGATTTGCGTACACATGAATGTATGAAGTCTTTAAGATATTTGGAACCTTTGAGTGACTTCTTGTTGACATCTTTAACTGTTCAACCCAACAGAAATCAGATGAAATCTGCTGAAACTCAAATGAATCTCCCCCTGGTTGTATACCACTACATTAAATTTTCCCATAATCCATTAAAACATCCAGTGGTCTTATGCTTATACAGGCAGCTTTGAGGTATCACATGTGTGGTTTATGGCACCTTCCGTGCAGACTCTCTGGGGTACACAGATCTTGTTAAAATCCTAAACAACTACTGTTTCTAAAGATCAGTGGTCTTCTTTGGATCCTTTTAAATTAACTAAGCCACGTTTGGTGCTAATCTCAGTCATCCCACGTTGGTCTTGTAATTTGCTGGAGTCTGCTGAAACTTAGTCAAAGTTGTAAGTGGTGACTGTGATATTTGCTGTCACAATTTGTGACAATGTGTGCATCATTTTTTCAAACGCTGCAGTAAGGAGACTTCACAGTAGCCTCTGTTGACACAAAAGAATGTTTTGTATAGAAAATTAGTGAATGATCTCTCACTGATTTCAATATAAATAAAATTAGATTCAGCACTTTGGACTTCAAGAGGTAGTTATAGCCAAATAACCAATTTATGAGTTTAACTAAATGGAACCTCTGAATATTTTTGGAATCCTTAGCTACCATTCATTAAGTACCCTCATGGATTTCACACCTATTTATCCTCCACATTTACTCCTCAATCTTCTGATAACTGGCCAATAGCTGATATTAAGAGCTTCCAAATCTATTGAGATTTTGGGTTCACTTTGCATGTGCTATATTGCTTTTGTGGTTTTAACTGTGCTGCAGAATTTGCTTAAAACTGGAGGCTGCAATAATTACCTCGGTCTTCTTGGTGTCTTCAGCAATGATGTGGCAGATCTTTTTTAGGACTTTTATACAAGTGACAGCATCTCTATCCAGACAGTTCTTGTGCAGTCCTGATATGTTCAACTTATTCAAAAGATTCTAAAGGATTGATCTGTTTTTATTTGTCTAAATATCTGGCTATTTACACACTTCTGAGGAGGAAAAAGAAAGAACTTGAGGCAGCAAAGTGCTTCAATGAATCAGTGAGCAGACAATATATATTCAGTCTGTGCCCAGCTCTGGGAAGTTGAATGAATTTATATTAATTTTTCAAATATTTTCTCCATAGATGTTAATAATCCATTAAACTTGACTTATTCCTCTTCCTTCAATACGACTCACAATTCCTTCAGCCCTTTACTTTTGAAACCTGCAGCTTGAAAAGATTTTAACACCATTACAGTTCCTGATTTTTGTGGGCTGGTCATGTGTTTATTCCATGGAGCTATGTGCCAGTGGTGTACTTGGGCTGATACCGACGACAGCCTAAGGTTCACCTGTGCCTCAAGGAGTTCATCTTCTAACCAGACCAAGGTAACCCCAAACTGCAAGAACCTGCCTGGCACTGCAGTGGAGAAGTCAGGTTTTCCTGGCTCTGGAGGTGCCCAAAGAAGGCAGGATTGTTCAGTTTAGGTTAGTAGTGCACTGGAGCTGGTACTGGCCTTGCAACATTCATGTGTTTTGGAGAAGGAAGTGAAGGCTCGAGGTGTCAGTGATCATGGCAGGAGGGTGTTCGGGCTGCCAGGGACACCAGGATAGAGGAAGGGAGAAACTCTAGGGAGAAGAGCTGCCAGGCCCAACATATCAAATAGTAAAAAAACAAAGCATGTAAATAAAACCAGAAATACTGCAGAGTACACTAATAATATCTAGCAGGGTAACTGGGCAGTCAGCCTGCAATTCGTACTTTTTGGCACCTTAAACTTTCGTGTCTCCCAATAGCCACCCTTTGTCATCCAGATCCCAAGGAAAGAGACAATGTAAAAGTTAGTCCCCAGAAAGATGCCACTCATGTATATGAGTCATGCATAAGAGGAGTGAGCAAGAAAGCCATTTGGATTACATCCCATAATTCTGAAAATGTGTGAAAAAAAAAACTCTACAGAGAAAGAAAGGAGATCAGAGAAATCAAAAGGAGAATTTGGTTTTTGACCAAGCAGATAATAGAAATAAAGTGGTTTTTGTGATCTTTGGCCATTTGTCTATATTGGTTTTTTTTCTAAAAAATAATTTTCTCATCCTCAGCTCAGCAATCCTGTGAAATACGATTATCTTTGCCAGTTGATGTAAGACAGAATGTAGTCCAAGTTTAAATAGAAAGATAATGGCTTTTATGCATTTTTTTTCCTCAAAATGTTTCAGCAGTGTTGACATAGAACAAAAATCTGTGCTGCCAAATAAACACAAGAAATTCCTTGCGCTAGTGGAAACTAAGTGGGAAAATTCTTATACAACAAGTTGAGATGGACATCTGTATCACATGTATATTAGCAGAGAAGAAAGAAGATTCATATATATCTCAATGTCACAAGTATTTTAGTAAAGCAAAAAGAGGACTAGTTCATTTGTTTTATTGTGATATTACAAACATGAGGATCATCTGCTGAAACCCATCCTTTCAGCAGAGCATCAACTTTATTTTTATTACTAGAAGATATCTCAAAAGCATTACTGCAAAAGGCACTTTGAGGTCTCACTGACATCAGCAAAAATCTGGTTTCCAAAGGAAAGGAAAAATACAGTGATGACATTATGAGGCAAAGATAAGCAGAAGGAATATGTTCCTTTCACTGAATTATGTCATGATAATACATTTTGATTTGTCCTTGCATAAAATTTCATCTGAGGAGCTCAAGGAAGTTCACAAATGTCTGAGTGGTAAAAGGAATATGTTCCTTTCACTGAATTATGTCATGATAATACATTTTGATTTGTCCTTGCATAAAATTTCATCTGAGGAGCTCAAGGAAGTTCACAAATGTCTGAGTGGTAAAAGGAATATGTTCCTTTCACTGAATTACGTCATGATACTGTATTTTGACTTGTTTGTCCTTGAATAGACTTTCATCCAAGGAGTTCAAGGAAGTTCACAAATGACTAAGTGAGTCTCAGAGAATACAGAAAGTGACAAACACTGGCTGATTTATGCACAGTCATTCAAAATCAATAGCAGAGAAAGGCCCAGAGCTCACGTTTTCTGACTGCAGTGACAGTCACGCTACCGATTCATGAGCAAGCTGAGATTATGCCTGGCTTGAGCAGCAAAGTTCATTTTGAGCATCTGAGCACTACTCAGCACTACTCTCTCAAGTAGAGAAAATACCTAAGCACATTTCTGAATCATGATCTAACTGTTTGCTAGGGAGCTAGGTGAACCTTGCACCACAATGGACTTCTGCACCCATTCAGTCAGCAAACAAAAAAGCTTCAGTCTCTGGCCTCATCCAAACACAGTCATGACTACAGGAGACCGAAGAAGGCAAATCATCTTTATTTCATGAGAGTGGCCACCATCTGCTGATGACTGTAGGTAAAATGGTTTAAATTAGGACATTGAAATTGATCTCAGCCCTAGCTGAAGCCTTATTTGTCTGTGCACACTGGGACAGCCCAGGCTCAAGCACTCGGGCAAGCACAGCAACTCAGCAGCACGTTAGATGGGCTCCAGTAGAGAGGTGCAGTGGACAGCTGAGGAGAGGACACAGAAGGGGAAACAGATTCATTCAGTGCAAAGTGTCGGTCAAAATCTCAAGTGAAGACTGGAAACTTGGAAACTAGTCGTAGTGTCAGTCCCAGAAGTGCCTGACAAGGTGCTCTGTAGGTTTCATACTGTTAAAAAAAGTCAGTAGAAGATAGGCTAAATAGTGTTCTAGATTTCTAGCATCCTATACAACTGTCTTGGTTTAAACTTCAGTGTAAACTGGTCAAGTTTTTCCTGTTTTCACCAAAATAATATTTGAACAGTGATGTATGCCACACAGTTCGTGTAAACCAAAGAGACTAGCTGGTAGTGGGAGCTGTGAAGATCAGTTTCTTATGTCTCTGTACTGACGTGTGATTTATTTCCTCTGTACCCAAGTGCAGTGTCTGATCAGAAAGTTTCTGAATTTCCATCATCTGTCTCCCATTTGGCATTTTCTAGTGGCTGGTATTACAGTTGAGCTCATTTGTAGAAACTACCCTCAATAGGGGCACAAATTTTCCTCTACTGTACCAAAAGAATTTACACCTTGATAAGACATTTATAACAAAGACTTGCATTTTCAAAAGTACTTAGTTCTCTTAGTCTATATTTTATTTTCAACCAGCTGCCAAAAATCAGTAGGCTTTTGGTTGGTTTTTCTTGGTTTTTTTTCAGCAACATGTGGAGTACATTGAAGCAACTCTCTAATGCAATGACCTTACACTATAATACGAATAAAATACACTTTAAAATATTTGTTTTCTCTTAAGACCTGCGTGTTTACAAGAACAAGCTAATTTTGTGAAGACGAAGCAGGGCTTTGCATGTCATAGAAGACTTATTTTAACTTACTCAGTTACATGGATCATTTTGCACCCCTTTCTATCAACAAATAATTGAAAAATATCACCATACAATTTGCTCCAGATTTGTAAGCCCTGGGGAACTAAATTTCAAGGGAAAAAAAAGATAATGGAAGTAATACTACAGATTACACTGAGCCAAGTCTGTTTCCACTCTTGTTTCCAGATTTGCAAGTTGAGGAGAAAATAAAGGGTCCCCTTATTTAATCATTAAAGTACTAATTAGTTTCAGAAGCCTAGGGAAGGGAGTAAACTAAAATCCTAGATAGAGATTAATTTCTATGGACATTTTTCTATGGTTACTAACAAACAGGAATAAGCATTGCAGGAAAAGATTAATTTGTGTGATGTAGGTAGAAGACCTACTCCCAAAGCACTTTCAAAACTTTTAAAGTACTCAAGAAAGTACCCTCTCCTATCTGCAGCTATCATAGCTACAGCAATGTATTGCTACTACTCCTGTACTAACAAATAGCGTTGACAATACATTACATTACGCTTTGAAAAGACTTATTATGCTTACCTGTGAAAGACCCACCTGCATCCTACAAAAAGAAAGTCAGAACCTACCCCAACAAACTATATAGAATCAAGACAAAGGAGCAGAAGACATCAAAGTTCCATTTTTGAACTAACCTGAAGGCAGCAGTAAGAAAATATGTACTGATCTACCTTGAAGTCTGCTGTGTTCATACAAAGGGCACATTGACCAGGCTGGCATAAGAAATTAGATGAGTCGTTCTGTCTTCACAGCAGCTGGAAAGGAAAGCCAAGCTGACATGGTGGCTTAGTGAATTAAAATTTTAGCCCATTAGACCCTGGTGGTACAGCTAGGTCAACACTATTTTTACTGTCAAGTCAAATCATGCCCACATAACTTCTGTTTCTGGGAAGGAAGAAATATTTGCATTCATTTATTTTTGCACTGAGAGGCAAAAGTTCCCATGAAAACCATGAATGGCTTGCTGACTGAGTTTAGCAGCAAGAATGCCTAACAGTGAAGGCAAATGTGTTGCACAAATTTGTTTATTCCTCCAGGTCCATCCTGATTCCATTTTGCACTCTTCCCTGAGGTGGACAAAACTCTAAAGTTTGGAAGTAAAATTAGGGTCAGAGTAGTATGCCACCATTTCCAGATGGATCCAAGTTTCACAGCATGGAAATCCCAGTTGGTTTGAAAACAAGCTAGAAATACTATGAGAACAGATTATTTTTCTGACTGGTGGGTGTGTTTGTTTTATCTCCCTGGGGAGAATGTGGGTTCCCTAAGCCACACTCTGCATTTAGATTCTTTACCAGGAAACCCTAGAGAGGAAATTCTAAATTATAGCTTTCTCTAACTGTGTTTGGCAGCTGGGTCTTGGAAACCTTCAGCGCTCGCCCAGCTGAAGTCAACAGGATTTCTACATAGGATTGAAGGGGTTTCCCACCAGGGGTCCATGGTGATGCTATTAGCATCAGTTATGATGGAGAATTCCTATCCTAAGCATTCTCCTGTGCTTTTCTTTTACAAACAGGAAAAACCCCACCTAGCTCATTCCAGGAAGAAAAAGCACAACGACATTGATACAGGCTCATGTATACCTGTCCAGGCCAGGTGTAGACATGAAAGGCTTTAGACAAATACTGTTCTTTCCCTCACTGATTTTGCATCCTTTCTGTATCTTCCTCACTAAACAGAATAAAATTTGGCAATCTTTTAGATCAACACCTTCCCTTCAGAAGTTTTAGAGAAATGAACATTATTTAATTTCTGGTTTTAAAGGGACTTTGGGTAAACCAAACACAAAACTCCAGTTAATTCAGAAATGTTCTGACACATCTCACTTTCAGCTTGTTGAAAGAGAAGACTCGATGTTCACTGGCTAGCTCAACAAACTACTGCCCTGTAGTCTATTTTGTCATTTGATTTGATATCTGATAATCCACATTTTAGGCGTTGTATTTACTTGCTTTTCTTCATAAAATATGTATAACAAAAGGCCCTGCCTGTTCTCTAGGATTGTGTGATTTTTAGAACTGCTTATAAGAAAACAGGAACGTGACCTACTGCATCTGCTGGAGAATACTGAGAGGTAATTATATGCATCAATATAATCATCAAGTAACATCACCTATTTTAAAGCCAATCTTAGTCACAGCTGGAGGTGAGAGAGGAAAGGTAGAAGTTGGAGGTAAGAAAGAAGATTTCAGGACATAAACTGGCTTCACCTGAGCTCGTGTCTCTCCCTTGTGGAAGCTGAAGGTTGCCACTGGGAGTAGGGCTGTCACTCTGGGCATCTTAGATGTTCTTCTGAAACATCTGGACCCCTGCAGCATGACCTGCTGCAGCTGAACATCCTGCAGAGCCACAGGAATTCTCCTGCAGTTCACCACACAGTTAATGCATCCCCAGTGAGATATAGGCTGGGGTTTTACCTAAGAGCTGTTGCCATGTGATCATCTCCATTTCTTCTTGTGGGAAAGAAAGGTCTGTGGGTCCTATTTGTGGCAGAACTCTCATTTATTCGAGCACAGATGAAAAGCTGCATGAAACTAACCGGTGTTTAGGAACATTATTATAATATGAAAATCAATCAGTGAAAACATACAGGAGTCAACTTTTACTTAAGCTGGTTTGAAGTTAGTAAATAGATCAAAGCAGTTAAAACAAGAATAGTGACTTGCAAAGACTAATGATAGAGAATAAGAACCTGTACAAAAACAGATAAAACACCTGCCTGAACTTGAGGGTGGCAAGGGAATTACCCACAATGAAATGTATTTCCTGAAATATGTTTACATGAAAATTGCTTGGGGGTTGGGAACACAAAGTAATTAGCTGAAAAATAGCTGGATGGGTGAGGTCAGATGATCTGTTTGTCTAGTCAGCGGTTTGGGGCCAATGCCATGGAAGTAGAAAAAATGAACTGCAGGTAAAAAAAAAAAGGGAGCAAAGGACATATTTTCTTATTTGCCAGAGTCAATAACAATACCCCATAAAGCTACAGTGCTTAAATTATTGGAGCTGATCAAGGATCCCTTACTGTAATACCTTTCTAACAGAACACGCAGTTCCCATAAAGCTGTTGGTTTCCAGAGGAATATTAAATGTTATTTTCTGAGGGAAATAGGGTTTTGCCATCGACTTTGCCATCGACTTTGCCATCGACTTTGCCATCAAGTTGTTGACTTGAGATGTTTCATTTCAACTAAGTTAGCTAAACTGGTTTTCTTTCCTATGGCAGATTGCCTCCTATCAGCTCTAGACTAAGCACCTCACTGTCTTAGTGCTGCACTGGGCATTGTGGTTTTACAACACCTTCAGTGATGCAAAGCAACCATCACCTGACTGTGTGGTATGGGGCATCATAGCATTCACTCGAACAGAGTCTGTAATGAGAGATATAACCTAACCAGAAGGCTTTCCCCTTCAAAATAGAATGAATGTCAACCACCATGAGGCAAACGCAAGGTTCAGCTGCACCAGGCAGTGTTGGTTACATACCATACTGAGTGTTTATGAGCTGGAGTATTACAGGAGTTATGATCACAGCTCCTGCAACAGTCAGAAAAAAAGCCGTGTAAATAAATACATAAATTATTCTTACATTCTTTACTATATAGTGCCTCTGCTCTTGCATTGAAATACACATTTGGCAAAACATCACGAGATGACAGAAAATCTTCTTTATCCTTTGGTGACCACACTGTCAGCGTTTATCACAGCAACTGTCCTGGAAACAGGACCCTGTCCCTGTATTTTTGTCCCTTTCCAAATGTCTTCTTGTAAACCCGGTGACTCTGGGTGCAAGTCTCAGTGAAAACTGCTTACATATTCTGTCTGAAGACTAGACAGCAATGCTATGGTTTAGTTAGAAGGAATGAAACTTAGCAAAGTCTTGCTTCAGGAAATAAGCGTATGCTTAAATCCCACTGACTTAAATGTAAAGCCTTCCTACTGCACTTGAAGGGAAACCTTTCCTGAGCAGGGGTTTGATACTTTAACCCCCTTGCAGTGACCACTGGGGTAATAGGCTTCATGGAGTCCCTGCAGGTGACTGTAGGCTGTGAGTTTAACACCCTTTCACCATAATGGAGCTCTTCTTAGCTCTTCTTCTTCTAATCCCCTTCACCACTATTCATGGCTATTTGCTCCCATTATCATAATGCCAAGTGTAGGCAAAGTGCACAGGTGAAGAAAAGTGGTAAAAGTCTTGACCAGTGCCACCATCTGCCCACCCCACCCACTGATATAATAAATTTCTGGAATTTTTCCAGGAATGCTGACATAAGGAATGCTAAATTAAGTATTTCTGGCTGTGCACACTGGAAGTCAGAAAACTTGGACCCCAACTGTAAAAAAGAGGAAATGAGTTAGCATCCCAGGGACTTTCCACTAAGAACATTCCGCATTCTGTTGCAGCACCTGGAATTAAAATCTGGGGAGTAAGCCTAAAACCATCCTGGGAAGTATCATGGGCCAGCCCAGGTCATATGAAAAGAGAAGAGCCCTGAGGCCCCAAGACTCAATCCAAAAATATTGGAATACTTTCCTGGAGGAAATCAGTTAGATGCAGGGACATTCAGTAGTTTATGTCAGCAAGAGCACCTGGGAATTAAGGCTGTGGGAATGTGTGATGGACAAGGTCATCCACTTCTCCTTTAGACCTCTGATGTAGGGTCTGTCCACAGACAGAGCAGATACTGAGTCCAGCTTGACCTGCAAGGGCAAGAGCTGTGTCAGAGGGGAGATGGGACCTGTAACTCCAGTGTGACAATGGGAGCAGCCCTCTACAGCAAGTCACGGCAAACCCCTCTATTGTAATGTCCTGCAGTGCCAGCTCTGGCTCCTTCGAGAGGGGAAAGGTAATGAGAGATAGAACTTAACCCTGTGCATTGCTTTTCCTTCCAAGTAGACTTTCCACAGGCAGGGACAGGGATCATTCAGAGCCCTCAAAGGCACAAGCAATCCTTGTTTCTGCATCACTTGCTTCTTTTGACAGCCGAGCACCAAACATCAATAGATCCCCAGAATAATTCTTCTATCCATCTTCACTCTGCTGGTTTACTCCACCAGAGTGCAAGTAAAAGGACAATCTCACCTCCCATTTCTATTCCATGTATGACAATAAGCATCTAATATATTTGATACATAATACGGAAAATGTATTTGACACATAAAGTGTTCAGCTATCAGCTTTAACTTTGTACTAAGAAGAGCTGCTTTTAATTGTTACCAGGAATTTGTGTCAAAGTTGAAGGAACCAAAAATAGCACTGGATGCAGAAAAAAAAAAGAAAAGCAGCTCCATAGCTTCTATTCTAGCAGCACATGTATGTCTGTTAATCTTGAGGATTTGCCAGCAGTAAGGGCACATGTGTTAACTTGTTAGAAAATGAATGTGCCTATGGGCCAGATTTTTATCTTAGTTATAACTATGTAAAGCAGAAATAAACTTCTTTGAAGCTGTTAGACTTATTTTGGATTTATAGTACACTGAGATCAAAATCGGAACTGCATTTTAAATTGAGATGAGCAGAACAATGAAAGAGGCATAAGATTCAGATGGCAGTGAATACAACAAGATCTCTAGCATAAAGCTCAATTTTTCTGTGCACAGGATAATGAAGCAGGAGAGCATTGCTGGCTAGATGGTTCATGTTACTACGTAATGTAGTTAGTATATAAATTATTGTATGCAGATGCACACTCACACGCTATTTCTTTGGCTTGGATTTTCGTGAGTTTCTTTGTTCTGGAAAGTAAGTAATAAAACAAAATATAAAAATGAATAATATGCATCCAAGTGCATACATATTAAATATACTTGGAAGCATAATGATTATTTTTTAAATCTGTTTTCCCTAGTATGTGCCTCCTAGAATACAGAAGACAAATAAATACATGTCTTTCACTTCTTATTAAAAAAATTCATTCCAAAGCCTCTCTATTCTAAGCAGAACCAAAGAAATACGTAGAATTCTGGTATATGTAAGAGAATGCCTTCAGCCAGCATTTTAAAACATCACAGTACCAACATGGTACATGTCTTCTCCTGTTTACCATAAGAAAAGAAAATTAATTAATAATAGGAAAATACTGGTGGTCAGTGAAGCATTCCACGTAGTACATGACCTTGTGAATATTTTGAGATAAATACAGGCACTAAGACAAACAAATAGGCAAGGAACATAATTAATGATGTGTGAAATTAATTTTAAAGTTCTTTTATGCAATAACAACATATTTACGTTCCTAAAAGCACCCAAACAAAAACTGTCTCTTAAAAAATATACCTCTTTGACAGAAATTGCCACTTCTGGCTGTTTTGCTTTTATAGAGAGAATAAGCTGAGATGATTAATATTTTTAGTTCATTTAATGGGATCTGAATTTATGCAGTCCTCCAAAGTCAGTCTTACTCTGCTAAGGAAGCACGGACTCCAAAAAGCATTTTTACTTCTGGTAAGTGTACCTCACTAATAGACGGGTAACTTCGCTCAGCTTCCCAAACAAGCCTGGCATACAGAAATAATGACACCAAAAATGCAGTCATGTTCCATAGTGCATATGAAGGATCCTTTTCTGCATGTTGCTTGTGGATTCCCAATATGAATTCGGGTAGTTTAAAAAAAAAAAAAAAATTGAGGATATACAAAACCACCCCAGCAACAGGGTGGGTTGTTTTTTTTACTCAAACAGCTGCTGTACCCTTATGTTCTGCCAGGAAACTACTTTTGGTGGGGGCACTAACTAGTTTGGAGAAACCCGACCACAAAATGTGTATTGTTTTGAAAAGTTCGTATTTCTGCTGTTCACATGCAAGTAGCCGTGGCACACACTGTTCATTAGGAAACATCTGTCTATGGGTTTTCACAGTTGCAAGCATTTTAAAGAATAATAATGATTCTGAGAGTAGATAACGTTGAAGCAGTTATATGCAGGCAGGTTTTAGTGACTAAATAGAAGTCACACGGAAAATTCATGTCACCGACAAAATGTCAACATGCTGATGTACAGGAAGACAGGGAAGAACATCCAGCCCTGTAACTGCTTTGTGTTTAAAGGCCAGAAAGGTACTTCTGTGCAGCAGAGAGGTTCCAACTCCATCTGGAGCACATACCTGTTGTATGTCACAGAATGAGGCTATTGTGCATCACAGCATCCCTATTTTGCCTTTATAAGTGTTAGGGATTCTCAGTAGTCTCCATAAGAAATATAAAAGCATAGATAATTTAGCAAAGATAATTTGATGATGCAGGATTATTTCTGCAAAGAAGACTGCTTGATCTGTGTGCAGGAGTGCTATAGCTGCACAACAGCAGCTAAACAGGACAGGCCCAAACAGGGGTGGAGGAGGGACTGTATCCCTCTGGAGCCATCTGATAGAGGAATGTCTGACTGTGTAGAGTGAGAATGTAAAATTTCCTGCAATGGCCTGTTTCACCGTCCTTACAACTGAACTGTGTGTGTAGTAATAACCACCATGGTATGAATGGCAAAATAGAGTGATGGACAACTTGGACAGCTAAAAAACCAAGACATTGAGGTGCCATGAATGCATCTCTCTCACAGTCTAAACATAATCTTGATCATTTGGAAAAGCTCTTAACCTCAGAAGCAAACTGTCAAAGTGCAAGAATCTTGTTAAAGTACATCAGTGTTGCACTCAAAGGGTGTGAGCAACAATTCCTCAACACCTGGAACAACCCCTCTGGCAAATCAATCATTGCCAAGTGATTTACCTCCTGCCACCTCTTTCCCAAGTAAAACAGCAGGACAACTGTGAGAACCCCAGGAAGGTGACAGGGCAGGTTGGGGGACACATATGGTTTGCAAAAGTAATGTCTTCCCTGCCAGCAGGTGATTCTTACAGTAGCTGCTAAATACTGAATATCTGCTTCCATGCTTTACGGATGCTGTCACATCACAGCCAGGCAGGGCCATACAGAGGCTGTAGAGTTACATTAAAATCTTAAGAAATTGAATAAGCTGGTGCAGCAACATACCTGAAAGCTCATCAGCTGGAGATACTGGAATTCTTTCACTACCACGTCAGAGTGCTTGCAGGCAAATGAAACACCGTGGGTAAGTGTTGTGTATCCAGAACTTTGCAGTCTCTGAGCCAGATAACATTGCCATAGAAGAGGACCTCTGCTACAGGCACACTGACTGTGTATGCATAGCCAGAAGTTTCCATGATTAGGTTTCGTTGTTCTTTCTCTCCTGCCTGCTGAGTAATTTCTTAATATATCGAATTTTCTTGAACTACAAATACTTGATAACAATAAAATACAGATCAGGTTGATGCAATATTTAAAAATCTCCACCTATAATATACTTCTTAATAAACTCAAAACAAAATATAAAGTATTTTTGAAATCAAAATGAAGGTATAACTTAGTTTTCACTCTTTACTATAAATATATAGGAATGCAATAACCTGTTGAACAAAAGAAAGTAAAAACAAATTAAATAAGAAATAAATTTAATTCTGCTTTTATACATTTTCCTAGCCTTGTTCACTATATCCTCACTTGGTGTCTCTGCTATCAGCTGTGATATTACTTCAAGCCAAAAACAAACTCCTCGTGTCCTTTTCCTGGGATTTAATGTTTAGAAATAAATGTTCTTAATCCTTAAGGATTTGTAGAACAAGCTGTCATTTTAATCCATTGTGATGCAACCTGCCTAGTATCTGAGGGAACTTCACCTATTTCTTTCTAGGCGAAGTAAAATATGATGACTGTTACATGGGAATGGAACCACTGCTACTCCTACTGCAAGAAAATTGAGGTGTGGATGAACCTACCATGTCTTGCTATCTTTTCCTATATACAGGGAAAGGGACAGTGCCAGCCCAAGCAAGTTTTTCAGTAGCTTGGACACAGACTTGTTTTTAATATTTCCAGCAATTGTAAGGGTCAGGCAATAGCTAGGCTAGTGTACCCTTGCACAGCTAAGCACTGGCTTTCACCAGAAGATCAACACAGGACACAGAAATAGAAGCCCAGTGTCTCAGTGTTCCCACTTACACGAGGGCACTGCACAAGACACATCCCCCATTGTATCAGCTGTGGCTTCTCGGAAGCGTTCTCATACAATTCCTACTGAAAACAACGTTACCTATGTCACCACACAGATTAAAACTGATTTTTATACTCCTCTTCTTTACATTAATATGTTTTGTTCATGAAATAAAATGGACTGGGGACCTGCCCTGTCTTATAAATCTGTGGCACTGGGAGCTGGATGCTGTTCTCAGCTCTGTCTCTTTGAGCAACTCATGTAGTCTTTGTCCTAGTTCGTGCAAGACATCAAATGATGATAATAACAATTACCTGTCTGACAAGAAAGTTGTGAAATACTTTTCATTAATGTTTGTAAGCAGGTTTTAGAATTTCATACAGAAGGTTTTCAGACAGGCCTTTTCCAGGTGAATATTATTCCATCTCTGGAGTTCTTTTTTTTTGCAGAACCTATCTCATTATAGAGGAGAAAATGACATCCAGATGTTTGCAGTCACGTTGGAGGGGTAAGAGAGGATGTTCCAAATAGGAAGGTTTATGCCCTTACCCTTTCAAATTATGATGCTATAACACTGTTTCTTGTCTTATTCACTGCCTTTGGAAGCAGATAGTAAGAAACAATTAATTCCTCCCTTGGTTCTATGTGTGAGAACAGTTGTGTGTCTTCTCTTTATACGGTGATAAGTGTTTAACCCAAGGACTCAGGAAGAGCCCTGGAAAATTTAGGTTAAAAAAGTAACAGTTGCCTGTGAGAAGCACTGGCTGAACTATATTTCCGTTCATGGAAGAACCGGAGAGGCACTAGTTGTTCCCAGTACAAATCTCTGTGTTGCTACTCGAGTTCATTTCACGACAAAGGTTTTCTGTGTTGGGAAGGTCACACGTTCTTCACGCGCTTGATCTACAGCCAAGCCAAGTCTTTGGGTTCAGTGCCTGCAGAGGACTATAACCCTTTCAGAGCAATGAGACGCTTCCAGATAAAAAAGGCAAGCAGCTTAACTTGGGAGTGCCATGCTTCAGTCCAAGGTCTGCACACTCTGCAGTTTGCTATCCCTCTCCCTGTGTTCTCCAGCAAGAAACAGGTAAGAAAAAATAAATGCATTCACAGCCTGGCAGTTGAGGTCTATTTCCTGAGCCCTACCTAAAATCATCAACTGAATGCAAATACTATGATGTATCTGTTTCTGTACTAATTATTTTTTCTTGCCTTTTAACCCTACAGGTGTAACAGAACAATTAGAAGGATGAGCCTGGAAAATGCTATTATGGCCTTGTTTTGAAACGCATTTTCCATCTATCTCTCTCAATTTTTTAAGGGGATATGTAAAAAATAGGATCTGTCAATGATATTGAGTCAGTGGAAAAAGCCAGGAACAGATATTTGGATGGTCACGGTTTCCCTCACCAGGACTGCCAGCCATGGGGTGTACTTGACTCAGCAGTGCCCTTCAGCTCTTTGTGTTTCTGTCTGATTTGGCAAGTTTGTTGGAGATACTGGAAATATGAACACTGTTGAGCACAATGGGGTCTTCATCATTATCCTCAGGAAGTACTGTATTATGTGCAGTAACTCTTTTGAAAGCTGTTCCCAAATACAACCTAAAGAAACAGATAGAAGGCTATCTATTAGATATGAGGATGTATCACTTCAGTTAGGATGTTCTGAGTGAATATGCTTTTTGCTTTCCCTTGGTGGATGCCCAGCAAGGGAAAAAAAGATTTATTAGATAGCTGGAGGTTGGGAATAAATGAAAATCTATTTCATCCTTATAGATATATAGTATCAAGCATAGTATCACCCCTGAATCCTGTCTTCCATCCTCTGTCACTCAAAGTGGTATCAGAGCCCCGCAGGGCACAGCCATCAGATGGCAAGTAAATTTGTGTTTCCCACAACTGACCAGCTATTACAAAAATGTGAAGAAGCTAAATAATCTCGTTCATGTTCTGACCCTCTAAGCTGCACTAATTAAGAAAATCAGAGTTAATAAAATTGATTAGATTCTCGAAGGTGAAAAACCAATAAACTGGCAATTTCATTGCATTCAATTCCTTTCTCATCGGTCAGTGAAACGATGGGATGTTGCTAGTGCCTATAACCAACATGACTAGTTGTAAAAGTGCAGGCTTTACAGACTGCAAATAGAAAAAAAGAACCTGCAACAGCCGAGATAAAAACGAGTCACAGGATGAATCACATTGGTGGCTGTGGGAATGGGTTTCAGGACTTTTATGAAGCTATGTGACCTGGCAGGAGCCCAGGGAAGAACGAAGATAATGATTTGATTGAGGAAGACACCAATGACACATCTGGTATTATATAAGAAAGTGGGAGCGGTTGGAAATAGATTTTTAGAGTCATCATCACAAAGGTGGCAGTTAAATCTATGGGAATAACTCAAGTAATCTTACTTATTAATTTATCTACCCACACACGTACACACCCTTGCTGACTTCCTAATTGACGCTGTGGCCAGAGAAGGAACACTGAATTCAAAGAGAGGCTATTTGTATTTTATTTCTGATCCAGCTGTACCCAAGAAGTGCCAGGAATCTTATGAGAAAGGCTCCTTTCAAAAAGAAATTGAGCTGTATTTCAGGCTGTGTGAATTATGGTCCTCTGAATCCTCCAGTCATTCGAAAAATACATTTTTCTCACTAAGGCATCATGGTAACTTAGCATGATAATGTGCTACACTACCAAATAGATAACTTTTTATTATTCGTGTGCTGTGATAATTTTAAATACCATCAAGTGATGATTCCATGAAGAGAAAACTGCTGAATCATTTTTTTCCTTATAAATTTGCATTTTTCCAAGAAAACTTTGTATAGCTTACCCTTTCCACTAACATTTAACTTCCCCTCATCTTCCACGCCATGCTTCATCACTAATAATGTGGAGGGGCAAGATGTACCACGTCTGGCTGTGCCTGTCTCTGTGCCGGCCAGCTACCTGCTACCCACATCACCATTGGCCAGTGGACAACTTTATTCTCCCAGCTTTTCCTCAACAGGAACACCCCTCTCAGTTTTATTCCATTCTCCAAACACTGGCTTTCCTTAAGCATGTGGAAGTTTCATGTCTCTGAGATCTTTAGGCCTTTTTTCAAGGTGTCTGAAATGATTTGAAAGTTTTAGAAGGCCACTGAGGAATACAGCAAAAAAAGGAAAAGGTAATAGCTGTATTGAATTTGGAAGCCTTGAGTTTAAATGTTCCACCCAGTTCATGCCCTTGGCTTAAAAATTACATTAACATGTATGTTTTTAAGAAAAACAAAATTCTTTTACATCACTTTTTAACTGAAATTTAGTTCATGCTCCTCAGGTATCCCAGGGAGCTACGCCATTAAACAATGCCTGTGCCATGCCTTCAGGACACATAACCAAGCAAGAGCTGCTGTTTGATTTCAGTTTAGCTGATATAGTCTAGTTCTTTCCCATGAGGTAGGTATGCATATGAGATTAAAAAAATGGGCTGTGCTGTAGTGGGTGCAGTCACTGGTCCTTCTTGCCTAATATTTGCATTTGTCAGTCTCTTGTCGGATCTGTGTGATCTGCTTTAGCTGAAGTCAAGTCCTCTTCTGCCCTGCCAATGCCAGCTGTGTAGTGATGTGTGTAAGCAAGGGAGTACTCATTCCCTGCTCATCACTGACAACTGGTTTGGGATAGAGAAGGGTCAGCACAAGCATTTCATTACCTCAAGAACTGATACAAGTAACTGAATAAAATTCCAGTTTCATACCTTCTCAAGCACTCTATTTAAAGTATTTCCACACTTAGGACTAGAGGATAATTGGGAGCATCATTATTGCCACTGAGTAGGGAATGGCTCTTACACTGCAAATAATGGAGATGTCTGCCTGGCTTGCATGGGGCTGGGAGTGCACCGAGTTTTCATCTCTCTTGGACATCTCTGGTAGCTTGTGCTGGGTTACCATGTTTGTTCCTTTCCTGCATAACGAATGTAGCACTAGTCTGACACCAGTGGGTTTCATGAAAGGTGTTTTCCAGGACTATGGCAGCTCCCCATGGGGGCAGCCAGGACCCATCCCATTGACCCAGCCAGGAGCAAGCATCCACAGGCACCAGAGCAGCTCCAGCCCCAGTTCCAGGCATTGGATGCCTCACTGGGGATGAGGATGGGCTGAGACTGGTAGGGACAGCAGGTTCTGTAAGCAACTTGGTAGAATTCAACTGCAATATTGGTAACTATCCCAAATGGCTAATGTGTGAACTGTTTTCCATATTATTATTCTGGATATTACTCCTTGCAAATAGTGGATGAAGATGCACAGAAATTAATTTCTGCTTTTGCAAGTTCAATTTGTCCATTTACGAATGCAATCTCCTACAGCATTCACTGCATAAAACTTCAGCTTCTCAACACTATCCTAAGAGGTTTCTCCTCAATGAGGTTTTTGTGCTTGATTAACTGGACTCCTTATTGAGTTTATAGTATCCAGTTTGCTGCCATTATTCGCTAGAGAAGATTCCTCCATATTTGCTCAGTTTGGTGAAATAGGGGACCTAATTAAAAACAAGCTTTGCCAAATTATTCAGCTGGACATTTTGACCCAAAATGGCAAATACTTGTTTGCATATATTTTAATGGATCAGAATGTAGAGGGAGTTACACATAGGAAAAAAGCCTAAAATATTTCTGCCTTACTAAACCCCGCTGTTGAGCATAGAAACAGAAACAGAACATTACTTCATTAACAGGGTTAACATAGCCTGTGTCAATATATTCTGATCCAAAGATACGGTCCTTATTATTAAATGTCCTGCAGCTGCTTTCATTAAAAATCTCAATATTTATGCTCTGGGAGGTGCTGAGGTGAAGTCTTGCTTAAGAGCAGCAATGTAAACAATATCATACCTCCCTTCAGCTGGAACTACTCACACACCTGTCCTTTTTGGAAGAGTTTCAGTTTGATATTTTTATTTCCCTATGCCTCTGAACTCAGTAGGTTAAGAGCTGGGGTTTTTTGTGGTTTGGTTGGGGTTTTTATCCTTTTGATACATGTGCCAGCTACACCTTTCCTCTAATCCTTACTTGATCTGAGGGTGGGCATATCTAATCACAGGAGTGTTCAGTGACCTCAGGGCATAGTGAATATTTTGCATGCTCAACCTACTTCCACTGTGTTAGCTGCTGTTATCTTAGGCGTAACTATTACCTAAGACTTGCCAAGTGTTAGGTATGTGACATGGCACATATTTCCCCACAATGTCCTGCTCTTCCTCACAGAGCTTAGTACCTCACTCAACCGTGGGAAATACCTCTTTGTGCACCAGAACATTGACAACAGGAGTGAGTATCATAAAATTGACAATACCCTGTGCCTGAAGTCTCCAAGTTTCCCCATAGCACGAGTAAGTCTGACTCCCTGCATTTTTCATTGTCCCTCTGGGATTTGCAGGTGTCCATCTGTGCTCCTCAATATGTCTTTGCAAGTGAAGGTGCAGGAAAAATTGTGGAGTGAGGCTGGTGTTCCATTCACACGTCCCTCGGCTGACACTTTTCTCCACGGTAAACCAAGGAGTAACAAATTACAATAGATTTTATTTTTAAAAAGGCATTCAGCAGCCAAGTTTCTCCTGACAGCACAGTCCCACCATCAGCACAAAGCCAGGCTCCTTCCTTCTGGGGGACAGCTTGGAGCCACTCACCAGCTGAGAGCACTCTGAGCCCTCTCAGGCCTTTGGTGCTTCTCACCATCACTTGACATAGTTCAAGTACAGGCAGGGACAGGGACACTGCTAGTGCAATAATGCTACACCTAAGTATTTCGTGAAGGTTGTGACATGTCTTTTGTAATACATTTTCAAGCTTCCATAAAGACAGCAAAGCACAAACATGCTTTGTCATTTATGCTGAACCCTAGGAACAAAACGTTTATAGAACAAACAGTACTGTAGCACACGGCTAAATTCCATAAATGTCACATCTGTCAACGGAAATAATGGGGTATATCAGCTCCCTCAAAATGGAAATGTTTCCTGTGTTGTGAAAGATGCCTGAAGGCTAGGAGAAACCCATGGGCCTTAGAGCTGGAGCTGTAGGAAGGCAATTTCATTAGAGCCTCCCAGAGACAACCCAGCCACTCTCCCTGCCCTGCAAATGCTTCCCTACATTTTAGTTAGTTACCTAATCTTATGGTAAGGGATTTCTGCAGCTAATATGCAGTAATCTCATTAATCTAAATTTATGAACACTACAGCATACGTTTTATACATTGCAAGGTTTGTAGTACGTCCCGAATTCTTTCCTTTCCAGTCAGGATCCCCACATAAGTGAGTGAAGTAAAGCATGGCTTTGGAGATTTACCACACAACAAATGCACAGGCCAAGCACTAAGTGAAGATGCAAAATCTCACTGTTTTCTAACCAGGTTGGATCAGCATCTAAAATGCTCCAAATTCTGTCGCTGAAAAATGTTGTGGTGAAGCATAAACAGGCTTAGATCATTACCACATGGACATACTTCCAACACACAATTCTGTTATTTAACAGGCATAGAAGAATTGTTTGCCAGTGGTGAGCTGCCCATCTACACAACATGCTGGCAATGTTTTAAGTCAAGCACTAGAAACCATCTGAACTTGGACTATGTTACTGCTTCCAGTGCTAACAGTACTGGTATGGTGGAGGAATTTTTGGGGGGCAGGGGGGAAGCCATTGCTGGCATAATCTTTACACTAGCAGTGAATGCAATTTGCTAGAAAATATTTCTCATAACCCTTGCGAGACAATGAGCAGAAGCCCTTGTATGCCAGTTCTGACATACCTTTACCAAAAGACAAATAAAACTAACCAGTTTTATGCAACTTTCTCATATAAAATAACTAATTTTTAAAAACTGATCTTCTGATTAGTGTACCTTAAAAATAAAAATGAAAAATTAAAATTTGTTTACCTCTGAAGTGATAAGGAAAAAACAATAATTTTTAAAAATTATATTCCTCTAAACCAGATTTCACTGTATTTTTTTTCAGTAAAGAGAAAGGAAGTAAATAATTAAGCAAACAAACAAATAAAAAACTGCAGTGTCACTGAGATGTTGTCCCAGTGGTATCTGATAAAAAGAAAGTTTGAAACCGACAAACAGAAAACTTTCATAAGAAACATCTGCTAAGATTAACTGTTAGGTCTACTATGGGAAACATGATGTCTTGCTTACATTCTGTTCCAGAAATGTTATTTAAAGTGTTTGACAGAGAAGCTTCCTGACACAAGAAGGGAAGGAAACCTTTTTAAAGATGTCACTGTCTGCCATATAAATTAATATCAAATGATTAAGTATAACATTTAGCTATCAGCCATAAACATAACAAATTCAATCCACTGCAGACTGCAAAGGACATTTATAAAGATCAGGAGAATGGTATCTTCCTCCAATTACCAATAATGGTTTTAGACCATCGATAAATTCTGAAAGAAAAAATCTGTACTGTGCTGATTTGGCACTGCACATCACAGCAAAGTGAGAAATATTTAATATATAAATAATATCTAATGTATACATATCTGCAGACAAATAAACCTACAAGCATGGACACAAACTGAGTAACACTCATCATTAAAAACTATGAAGAATATTTAAGAAGAACTTGATTCGCTCCTGCATGTCTCCCACCTTATGCCCCATGACCCCCATGTTACACCAGAATTGTACAGAAGTTTAGACATCCCTAGAGATGTCCAAAGTGCTTAAATCCCAACAGCTTTGCTACAGGTTTGGAGATAATGTTCGGGCAATCAGGAAGCTTATATGATTCTGCAATTGCTCAGAAATAAGCAAGAACAAAATGGACATCAGGACATCTCGTGCAGAAATGTATTCCTTATTTCACTTTTAAATGTTTTTAAAATGTAGCAAGTCTATTAACTTACCTGAATGTGCACTACATGCTGAGAACAATTCATGCTGTTTGCTGACCTGCACAGGGGAGCTGTCCTGACACGAAACACTGTGCATTACGAGATACTGAGGAAGGGCGTCTTCTTTGTCAAAAAGATAAACTAAACTTTGACAATTTGAACATAAAACGTTGGTTGAGGCATTAAAAAAATCCCTATTCTGCTTTCCTTCTTTCTTATTTTTTTGAGGATAGGGCCCTTGAAGAATCAGTCTTTGATGATAACCATATAGAGTAACTTTCAATTCTGTTTAATTCCTAGAAAAGGTATTTCTTATAAACTGTAATATAAACAATGGTTTTATTTGATATTGCTGTCATTATTTTCTTCTTTTTAAAAAAATCAACATGAAAATAAAGTCCATACATAAAAATAATAGTTTTCCAAGCCAAGCACTTTCCTTGTCACAGTTCAGGTAAGAATTATTTTGTTCTCAGACAAATTACATCACTTCATAGAGGCCAGCAGATTCCTGAACAACAGCAAAAATAGTATTATTAGAAGGTAATTTCTTTAGAACTAGAGGGCAATCAGGAGCTAATGTTCAACAGTGTTCCCTTAGGGTACAAACTTTAGTTACATTTTAGTAGGAGAGCAAGCTGTAAAAATAGATTAAAACATTGCTTTCCAAAACCTACAAACTTCAATTCCAAGAAGCTAATTACCTAAAGCCTGGCTTCAGAAACTAAAGCTGAAATTAGCCCCTGATCCTGCGATATGCTCCATTACCCCATGACCAAACACTGCTCTGGGGTTCAAACCAGGCACAGTAAACCTGATATAGAGCAATTGCTGTCTACAAGTCAATGTATGCAATCTCTTTCACAGCCAAAAATTATTATTCCATAATGGTCTTCTTCTTCTTAAACTTATCTGTTCTTAGAGTGTTACCATGTCCCCAGTGGGTTTTACTTGTCACTGGGGCTCTGGGAGATTCTGAGCATCCCCTAATACCTCAATAAAGTAAGGGTTTTCAGACCTTTAAAGGACCAGGGGTGAAAGCATGACCAAAAATGAAATCATGATTCAAGCATTCCCAGTGTCACAACTTGGGGAAAGCAGTACTGTGAATGTCACAAATACCAACCTTTATTTTAATAGTGGGCATACAGAATTATACAGAATTATACTCTCTTTATATAACTGTATCAGGAACACTAAAATGCCTGAGACACTCAAATAAAGGTTTTCATACACTCAGTGCCCAAAACTGAATGATGAAAAAAAAATAATAATCAAAAGGAAATAAATAAACTGCATTTTTTAAACTACTGGAATATAAAAAGAATATTTGCTTTCATAGTCTGGCATTAATGCTTGAAAACCTTAAGTGTAAGCAATGAAAATATGCCAAGAACAACAAAAAGAATGAAAAGGCAAATACTAAAAAAAAAATGAACTCTGTTTTGCCTGTTAATAAATGAAGTAAGGTTTTTAATATGAGTGAAGCATTCCCTCCACAAATTTATGAGCCAAATATCCAAGGAAACTGTCTAAGAGAAGGACAAAGAAAACAGTTCCTTAATGAAGAAAACAGTTCCTTAATGACCTACTATTTCATTAACAGGCATCAATCATTTGTAAAACATAAAGATTTTCTTGGGACCTCAAATGTGGTACCACCAGTAAGTTGCTATATGCTTAAAGTCTTTCTTTCTCAGTGACCTGAAAGATCTTCCTTTATTTGTTGTCTTTCTGTTTCTACTTTCTTCACACATCGAAATTGGTTTTCATAGTGCATAAACAAAGCAGAAAAGATAAGACTGTTTTCTTTTATAAATCCAGAAGTATTTCTGAGGGTTGGTCCTACAGGTTTCTGTCCCAAAGCTTTACAAGACTAGGTAGGCATTGCAGGAGGAACTTAATGAACTTTTTTTTTTTTTGTCAGCTCAGGCCTGTTTATTTTAAGCCACAGCCTGTGACCTGCTTGCTTTGCAATGTGTGGAAGTTACAGTCATCAAAGCAGTTTCAGCAATACCTTAATGAGCTTCCAGACCTAACTTCTTCATGTGGAGGAAATGGTATGTTTTCTTTAAGCAACTGCATTTTTTGTGCTATGATTAGTTTTATTTGTGCAATGATTAGGAATGGCTCTCCATTTTCCTAATTAAAGATCGGATGTTCAATTTCAGTTCCTATGCTCATTAATGATGGCCAAAATTGTGGCAGTCAATAACCCAGATTTAGGGCTTTGCCCATCACTAATATCCTAGTCTTGCTGAGATACAAACTAACCAAAATAAATTCAATCAAACAGTTAATGGAAAGGAAGTAGGAAAGATGGGGCAATGTGAGTGTTTTTGAAGAAAAGAGATCTACTCCAGGCTTGCTTCTCTCAGTAAGATAGTGCTGGTGCTTCTTCAGGCCAAGAGCTGACAGCATAGTGGACTTTACAGAATAAAGATGCTGGCTAGGCAAGGAGGAGGGATGAGCTGCCACCAACAGTGACCAGAGAGGAGCTCTGGGCAGTCAGGTGGTGTAGCAGGTGAAGCAGACTTCCCTACCAGTCTGGGGCAGTGCCACACCTACAAGCAGGTCAAGCTAAGATATGGCTCTTTGCTGTTTAGGCAACTTCTTTGGGTGCTTCTTTGGCAAATAAACACAACTTTGTTTTGGAGAAGCTGTTTTCTGAGTCACTTTAATTAACTGCTGTCACAACAGAGATAAAGGGTGTGTATGTGCCAAATCCAGTTAGGCCTGTTGAGTTAACCCTGCTGGTAAGCAGGAAAGTTGAAGCCTTGAGATATAATCTGAAATTAGGAGCATGTATGGTTCCCCCAAGAGGGACGTGATAGCCAAGATCATCTGTCTCCCAAAGGCTGCCTTAATGGGAGACTAAAATAGGTCACCTTTCTAAATGACCACAACTGCAGTCAGGAAAGAAGAAGAGGCCTCTTGCTGTATCCTTTAGGCAGGAGAAGAAAAAGAAGTTTCCTCTTCTCAAAAGATGTGAAGTTGAAGAGAAGATTATGTCTTCTTCTACCAGGTAGAAAGGAAGGCATGAAGAGGTGTTTCTATTCATCTGTCAATTGGTTATTAGAATAACGATCCATTGTGATTACATCATGGATTGTTGTCCCAGAAAAGAAGCTTTTGCGGGTGTTAGCAACACAGGGCGTGGGAAAAAGAATCAGCGTCGTGCAAACCAGCACGCTACGCAATGGGCAGGGACAGGTGGCACAAGAAGGCAGAAAGCCTCTGTCTACTCCACTCATGACACCTTTTAGAATTTGCTGGGTTTGCCTTGAAATAAAATAAAATAAAAATCTAAAAACCAGAAAGTTTTGCAGAGATGAAGTCAATACTAACTACTTCAGAGAACTGACCACAGTTCTATGTACTTCCACAGGAACAAGTAAAGTTATTTCTCTCTTTGTCTTTTCCCGGTACGTTCCTCTGTCCCATTAGTGACACATACTTGGGAATTCCCAGGACCTGAGGACTCTGTGTGGGATGGTTGGATCGCCAGAGCCATTAGAAGTATATGTAGATTATTTCTACCAAGCAGTGGTACAAGTGCCAAGACCTTTGCCATCTCCATGGAGATCAGTGACATGCATGAATGCTTGATGTCTCACCTGAGGAGGTTGATATCCCTGCTCAATGTTTTCATTTACAGAAAGGAGGCTTCTGGTTTTCAGCCAGCTCTGTGACTCCTAAATTCTGTGAAGGCCTCTCAGCTCAATCCAATAGAAAAGTTAGGCCCCTCATCTGGGACAGAAAACTGCATGAAGTTTTTCAGTTCTGTAGGCAAACATGAATTTTGCAACCTTGAGTGGGAGGGGCCAAAGCTACTTCCATGGAGGGAGAAGAGATACGTTGAAAGACACGGAAAACATAGGGAAACTAGCGGGAAATTAGGAAAAGACAGGTAGAGTAGACCCTCAAAAAGCCAAGACTGCTGCTCCTGTTGTTACAGAAGGTGTGGAGGTGGGTTTAACTGTTTTGACATTACTGCTACTGTAGAACCCCCAGTATTTTGCTGGGACACTAGCAGTGTTTGTCTGGCTTTTGGGGCTCCCTGCCAGGCACAGCACCCCATTAGTCTGCCATCGCAGCAGCCTGATTTGCCTTTGCCTCGAGGCAGTCTGATCCCCTTTTACCTCAGCATCTGCTAGCATGTGCTCCTTGCTACTGACTTTCCTTTTTTTTTTTCAAAGAAAAATGTTATTTTCCCCTAATAACTAGATTTCAGAAGCTGGAGTTTTACAATACGCTGATAATATGACATTTGCAACAAAGCCTAGAGGGCTGGCAATTTCACTTAGACTGAAGACTCAAACCTATGCAGATGGTTTGTAGTGGGCCCAACAAGTCATTTTCTTTGATACAGCTTTTAGGAAGGGTTAAAACTTTGTGTTTGCAAAATGACATTAACTATAAATGATTAGAGCTTCTAATTGTCACTGAACTGCCATATGTAGCTACATCCAAACATCAGTCTCTTATTGTTCAAGCCTATGCTTCTGCAAATTTGTGTTGTTTTGTTAATTGAGCTTTGTCTTTATTTGGCTGAAACTTGTTGTTACTGGAAGGGTTATTCTGGGGCTGTACAGAAGCCAAAATATGGAGGCTTGATTCCAGCTGGGAACTATAATTGATATTATTATCTACAATGCAAATAGCTATAACTCAGCGTACTTCCTTTTCAGTAGGTTTTTCTTGGCAGGATGAGTTGACCCCTACTGTTGAATTATTCATTTTCTCCCCACTTAAAATATATAGCTCATTTCTTTATTCCACTAACATGACAGTCTATTCAAGAGCTTAGCCAAATAAGGCCCAGTTCATGCACATTTTGAACCTGTATAAAGCACCCCATTGGGACCTGCAAGGTATCAAAAAATTATGCTGTCAATTTTTGTAAACTGATAGCAAACTGCATATTAACAAATCAGTTAATTATATGAAGATCAAAAATTTGGAATAATTTGCCAGTGAGCCTAGTGTAATCTGGATGCAAACAAACTGTAAGCAAAGTAAGAACAAGTAATAAATCTACTTGCTCAGTATAAACAATCCTGAGGTGAAGAGACTACAAATTAGGCAAAAAAGAGGAGCACACACTGGTTACAGGCTGAGTGGTAGCAGGAAGACGATGTGCTCGCCCACACGCTCACCAGAGCATTTGCCTTAGCAGCATTCCAACTACCACTGGCAGAGCTCAGAAGCTGGGTTCCAAACTGCTCCTTCAGGGTGAGCTTCATTCCTCTGGAACAGAGACACAGCAGTGCCACTCCTGTAAGGAGATGGGCTCCCAGTCTTTGGGAAAGGAAATGTTCTTTTAAAAAATGACAGTTGATAGTGCTACAAAACTTTCTTCTCTGAGTGATACTGGCTTCATCAAAACTGGTAAAAGTTGCTGAAAACTAAACAGGTTTCATGTTAATTGCCATTATCTCCTCAGGTAGTGTCTTTGGACAGTAGGTGGTCGCTCCACAGAGTAGGAGGTGACCCCAATACAGCTTCATATATGTCTGTAAAATGGAATTTCTGCTTCCATGGGCTCAGTTTTATCTGTAGGAATCTCTCTGAATGTAGGGCATTTGCCTGCAATTTTATTTCCAATGAAACAGAGATTAACTTCTATAATTTTCTTAGATTGCTTATAGACAGTCTGGGGGAGGAGAAGAAGGATTTCTGTTCCACTACATGAGGGATATTTTGCTGTCTCTTTTTGTTTCCAGTTGCTAAATGGTACAGTTAAACTACATTTGGATTACAGTACATACTATATTACATTATATTTCATAATTAGCAGCTAAAATGTATCTCTAACTCTTTATGGGAAAGCCAGCACTCTTTTAGCCATAGAGATGCTACATGATTGAAAATTAATTGGACTATCACAATGAAAGTAGGAAACATTCAGGGGGACGACGTCAGGCAGTACTGTACCTGACAGAACACATGACGAGCACTTCAGTTGATGTCCCTCCCATCACTGGTTGAAGGGAAATTTGGCAGAGTATCCTTGGTCCTCTCTGAACTGCAAGTCCCTCACATTCCAGAGAGGCTGGTCACAATGCTCCTGTCTCACAGATACTCTCTCCAGCTTCTCACACTCCAGAGTGCCCAAGAGATCAAATACCACCATTGCTCTTTCTTCAGAATTTCCCAGTATTTCCCAAGCTGAATCTCCAGCCTTGTACTCCTTTTTTCCCAGTGTTCCTCCATTCATTCCACTCTTCCTTTTCCAACCCACCCAAGCCTAAGCTCACTCACCCTGTATATCCTATTTCATTCTCCTTGCTGGCCTAATGCACTCCCACTTTTCAGCTCCCTAAACCCTACTTCAGCTCTGTTTTTTCTCTGACCTCCTGTCCTCAGTCCTGCCTCAAAGCAACTCCCGTTTGCAACCGCTTTTCCCCTCACAGCTTTGGGTGTTCCTATTTCTCTCAGTTCCCAGGTCCTTCTGTTCTGTTGTAAGGCTCCCAGTTGGAGGTTCTACATTTGTGGTATGTGGATAAGGTGCTCATCTTCAGCCTGTTATATTACCCCAAGCTATTGGCACTTCCTTCTACCTCCTATCTATCTGAGAACAGCCTGGTATTCCCAAACTTGCTTTGTCTGGGTAAGACTGTCAGTAAATAATAAAGAAGTAGCAAGCAGGGACTAAAATATTGTTAACCCCAATGGACATAAAGCACAGAAAAGAAAGATCTGTCTGAGAAAAAAATTACTATGTGGTAGCCAGAGGAATGTGGAGACAGTGGCTCATTTCATCATGAAGTCTGCCTGATGAAGCAAAGTAGGCCCCCTGAGGTGGATGCTTTGGGGAAAGAAAACAGCTGAGGGAAATAGCTCCTGGTTATACACTAGTGTGTACCTGTTTCGAGTATGCTGGCAAGTCAGAAGCTACACTCAGATTTCTTTGGGCCATGCCAGCACTGAAAGGAGCAGTGTGCAGGCAGGGGTTTGCTTCTGCATTTCTTTTCCTGTTACACTAAAACATACTTGCCCATTAAAGCCTTCCCCTGTGGTGGTCAACAGAAAATAAATGCAAGGCAAGAAAGGGAAAGGCTCTGGGGATTTTCCTCCCTCTGCCATGCAAAACATAAGTCTGTGCCTTCCTTGAGCCCTCCTGCTTTCACAGGAGATCCCAAAGAATTAATGCTCAAGTTACTATTTTGGTGGCTGACCTTGAGACTTCCATTTGCAGGTTTCCTTCTTTTCTTGGCCAGAACAGTTTTCCTCATTCCTTTTTCTTCACTAACTGATCTGCCCTGGCAAGTGATGGACATTGGTGAGCAATGACAGTTGAGGACCCTGAGAACAGCGTGCCTAGAATGTCTTCACAGAGCTTTGCTAAGACGAAGATGTTGCTGACATTACTGAGCTGGTGGCAAACATCATGTATGCATACCTCAAATTTCTTGTCGAGCTAGAGCTTCTACACTCAAAGCTACAAAGAAAGAGAGACAATTAGCTTTGCAGAGTGGTTTAGTGCCACATGCTAAGACAAAAAATTGCACACTCTGTTAGGTTTTAACTCTTATTGGACCATTAAGCCCAGCTAATACTATATATTAGAATATATTTCTCCAGCGAATATGTCAGCTGGATCTCTTCGTCTGTGGTGGTGTGAGTGCTGATCAGGCCTGCAGCAGTGTTAAGAAGTAATAAGTGAGCATTTCAGCAGTTTGCAGGCAAGATCAAGATTCAGAGGGTCTCCCTGGGACGTGTCAAGGAAGTGAATAAATGGTCATTCTCAGTTTCCATGTCTAAATTCTGCTGCATGAAATTCCATAGCTCTCCCACAGAGCCATTGTCATTCCTGTCAATCTTTAGTTAATAAATGTGTTAATCTTCTGTAATCATTTCAATGAATAATGAGGTGATTGTACTACTGAAAAATGCCAAGGCACCTGGAACTGGCAGAAAATTTTGAAGCAAATTTTTAAACTTTACTAGAGCCTGTTGGACAGGAAGAAACAGTCAAAAGACAAAGCACGTTAGAGAAAGCCAACACATATATCCACTGGGAATGCTATGCTCCATCCCACTCTCATTTCATTTTAGTCCTGAAGAAATGCTATGGAAGTGGAAAAAGGCTTTAGAAGTCTAGGGGTGGTTTGCGATACCACACGAGTAACAGGCACTGCAACTGAACAGCACTTTTCAGTACAAGTGCCATGCTTTCTTCATAATAATCTCACTCAGTGTTTGAATACCATTAGACCACGAAGATTTCATACCCTGCAACCTACTTTGACTACCTATGAAATATTTCATTCAACTTGTACATAGACACTAAATAAAATAAATAAAAATGCACAAGGGAAGCACATCAAGCAAATTGAAAAACATTTTGGGGGGAGAACTGCCTAACCCTCAGGAGTGAGAGCTGAGAGTGAGCAACTCTTTCTCTTACAAGTTTTCTAGCTGGAAAGGCAGAAGCAGAGAACATTCTTCCTCTAGCAATTATTTTAGCTCTAGTGTTTCAACCTTGACCTCAGAAGAAAGGGCAATGAGAGAAAAACTAAGCCAATCTCTTTCTCGATTGGTAAATGACTTAATCATTAACATTATAGCGGAAATATCTGAGATTGCTTACAAGGATCCAGTACTATAGATTAGAGTTTGAAGAAAAAACCCCCAGATTCTGTTTTCAAAAAGGACCACAGTTTTTTGTGGCATTTGGCCAACAGTTTCAAGATTAGGTGCCTGATGGTAAGCACTTAATACCAGGGGCCTGGTTCTCAGAGCTGTTGATTGGTACACAAATCTCACTGTGTCGGTAGTTTGCTGTGCCTCTTGCCATTCCTGGAAATCAGACTCCTTATCTGTATACATCACGTTGAATGTGTGTCTCTGGCCCAAGGTACTTGAGTCTGAAGGGGTTTTTCTCATGACTCCACACCTGAAAAATCCAAGGATGGGAACCAGGTGTACCTGCTCGTCCCCTGACCTTGCTAGTTTGCTTCCCAAGTTTATTGAAAATGTACGTGCAGTTCTGCAATTAGTGAAGTGCAAGTAGGTACCACAAACCTACCACAGGCTCCAGCCATCCAAAACACATGCCACATGACTGCTTGTATATTCAGAGCTGCTTTGCTAAAGCAAATAGTAGTACAATGTAATTAGCAGTGGCAGATATTAGCTACCACTTTCAGACATTTATAGCCCCTGAACTCCTGAACTCCATCAGCCATTTAAACAAGCACAGAAACATATCCCTTACAGCTACTATACATAGAACTCCAGACTTTCGATGTATGCATGCAACAAATGTGACCTCCTGTATCTGCAGTGTCTGTCATATATTATGTTTGTGCAACTGCTCACAACAATCTTCGTTCTGTTCATATTTTTCATATTTTCCTTTATGACAGAATCCCATTTTTCTTGAGTATTTATAGCATATATTTATGACAACATCTCTCTCTGCATTTTTTCAGCCCCTTGACTTATCACATTTTGTTCACCATAATACCAATAACCATCATTACTTCAAAATTGTTTTCTTCCTCTCTTTCATAGGCTCTTCACAGGCTAGCTTACCTCAGTGGCTCAACAGAGCCAGTGTCTCCCAGAGAACACAGCCAGGCCATGCAGACAAATGGGTTTAGGGGAATCATTCTGCACAAATCCTGAAATTGACTTCAGCTAGCAGTTTCATACTGAAATGATGATTAATACGTGGCTTCTTGTCTCTCAAACAAGAACAGCAATGCCTGCAGGCAGTATGATCTACTAGCACTTGCTATCACTCCATTCTCATCCAGAAAAGCAAGACTTGGATGCTCAGAAACATCCATTCTAATATACTCTTGGGATTTCGTGCCACAGGAGATGTCACTAAATTAATTTGAAATAAAATGGCATGGAGTTAAAAAAGTACATAAGGTTTATTTCTCAGTCGAATGAGTATTTTCTAACTGAACAGTTAAGAAATGCAGTCACAGGAAAGCCTTTATGAGACAGCTATCCCAAAAGTCTTTTTTTCCTCCTTGGGATTCCAACCTATTTCAGCACTGAATACATACAAGATGATATTAAGGCTTTTATAACTGGTGAGAACTTGTGCAGAGTGCTGTATCTTATTTATGTACATGAGAGGGTTTTTGGTGAAGAAAAAGATCCAGTTAAGGGAAGTTCAGTGCTATTACAGTGGCATAAGAGACTAGTCCAAAATAATAAACACTTTGAAAGGATAAAATGATGGAAGTACAAAGCACTCTGTAAACATCTTTTAATCCTCAGATGTTCCTGTGCCAGTTTCCCCTCCCTGCTTTATAAACCAGGCTGTCCAAGGCCACACAACAAGTCAATAGCTGAGCCAAAACAGACGTCGCATGCTTGAATTCCAGTTTAGAAACCCAAATCTCTTCTCTTTTATACTTCACCTCTCTTTCCACTCTATGACCACTACTCAAATCTCTCCCTTATTAAAGAATATAGAAAGAAATATTGTTGAAGCCTTTTGAGCCCTGTGCCCAGCAAATCCAGTCCCTGGGCTGCCAAGGAGCTTTGCAGAACTCGGTGCTTTACAGTTTGGCAGTCTCCATAGCTCAAAGTAACTTTAACCCCAGGAGACATCAGATATTAATTTCTTTTGCCATATATGAATTCACAAAAATTCTGTCTCCTTAGCAACAATTTTTTGGTGATTTACAAGGGGACAAGCAACATTAGGGAGAGCAGGCTCCCAAGAACACAAGTAAGCAGTAAAACTAATAAAGCTGCCAGAAGGGCAACTACAGCATTTCCCAGGCTGAAGACATGTCTAGGTTCACAGTCATGCTGTTATCTTCAAAGACAAAGTCACTTGGTTGTTTCTATTCCTTCATCATAGCAACAGCTTCCTTTCCTCCCAGTTCAGCAATGACATCTTGCATCCTCCCTATCCGTAAAATACATCCCTGCCTCTAGCATTGTGCTGATGAAGAATTCTGCTTTCCTGATTGATTGCCAGCCAAGACTGCTCAGATGCAAGTGAGGGTGATTCAAGCTTTTGGATAAACAATCTTAAGTTCCTGCATACCTGAATCTGAGCCAGATTCCTGCAGTAGCCTGCTCACTAGAGCTAGCTACCATCTCTAGATCCCAAGCAGCATTTGAACTAAGCTCTCTTGAAAGGATGTCAGTGTTGAGATATATCATTAGTACAAACAGAGAACAATCTCCAGCTTTGAGTCTTTGGTAACATATAAGGCTGCACACTTCTTGTCTGTATTTATAATACAGACTTTCTGTTTAACATTTGTCTACTTCATGTATCAATGGCACACACTTTGATAAATGAAAAGCATTAATATGCTGCCTTTTGATGAAGCAGCTGGTGTATCTAGCTTCAGTTTAGCCTGATGCCTATCAAAAGCTCCTTTAATTCTAATCTCAGATGCGCAGAAATAAAGAAGATAATTTCTTTCATTACACTTAGAGGGGATCACAAGCTCTATCAAGTCTCTAGCATATTTGTTGCATTTTCTTCCTCCACTGTTCTTTCACCCTTTTTCTCAAATCTTTATCTAAAGTACATTTATTGCACATCTCAGCTAGACAAGGTGAGATCTGTTGCATTCCTTCTATGGTCCCAAGATAGAAAAAGGCTTTTCAACAAATACCTATCCCACAGGCATGAGCAGGATATGTTTTCTAGAGGAAACTTTCTTGCAGAACAGACAATCCACTGTGCTTGGTGTGATCATTTTTGCATGAGCACAACACAAGGAAACCACGTAGTCTTTCATTCCCTTGTACTTGGCACTGGTGAGGCCACATCTCAAAGCCTGTGTTCAGTTTTGGGCCCAAAAGAAAGACATTGAGGCACTGGAGCACGTCCAGAGAAGGGAAAGGAAGCCAGTGAAGGGTCTGGAGCACAAGTCCTTTGAGGAGCAGCTGAGGGAGCTGGAGTTGTTTAGCCTGGAGAAAAGGAGGCTCAGGAGAGACCTTGTCACTCTCTACGATATCTGAAAAGAAGCTGAAGCCAGGTGGGAGTTGATCACTTCTCCCAAGTAGCAAGTGACCAGAGCAGAGGAAATGGCCTTAAGTTGCGCCGGGGAAGGTTTAGATTGGATATGAGGAAAAAATCTGACTGAAAGGGTGATTAGGTATTGGAACAGGTGGCCCAGGGAAGTGCTGAAAAGGCATGTGGATGTGACACTCGGGGAAGTGGTGAACAAGGTGCTGCTAGGTTAATGGTTGGACTCAATGGTCTTAGAGGTCATATCCAGCTGTAATGACTCTGTGATTTTATGAGTGTTGCAAATGCAGGAGGCTGGAAGTGGGAACTCAGTCAGAGCTGGGCTTGCCCGGAGCTTTCTGAGAGACAAGTGAAAGGCAATGCAAGACAAGGCCAAGTATGCTGTGCAAATGCCATTCTTTTGCTTGTTTGTGTTTCAAAGGAGGCTGTTCAGAGCTCGGAGATTCAAATGTCGTCAGAGCAAGTTGTCAAAAGTCAGTGTAATGAAGACTTGGTGCTATCATCAGAGGTATGGTATCTTCTGCTGCTCTCCTGAAGATTTTGTAACCTCACTTTAAAAATTCCTCACTTTTGTGGCACTGTACACTGGCAGTTGACTGAATGGCATCTATGAGTCTGTTCAAGGGCCCACAGATTGTGAGGGTTTTCAGAAATTCTTCGTGCTTCTTTTCCCCTGCTTCCATTTGCCTGGGAGTAAAGTACTTGATTATTAATAACTGCAGGATACATTTATCTGAAGAAGGAAAGTGAGGCTTTGAAAGATAGGGGGGTGATCCATCCTAAAAGAGAACAAACTGGACTTAGACACGCTTATCTCTCTCATATGGAAAACTTATGCAGATATATCACTGCTGTAGCTTTATCAGTTCCTGGAGTTAAAGCAAAAGCAAGTCTCTTGCATGGTATGAGATTTAAAATTGTTGGTGGGTTTTTTTTAAAGAATGTATTTATTCTCAAAAGATGTTTTTATTATGTACTGGAGATAATTTAGTTCAAGTTTAAAAACTCAAGAGCGGCATGATACGAGTCACGTCCAGTGTTAATGCTGAAAGATCACTGGCAAACACAAGTCCATTTAATAAAAAAATGGAAACTTCACAGAGTTTAAGATATCTTCTTATCTTTTGCTGTTGAATGACCAACAAAAGGAAGGGAAGTGACTCACTATCACCGAAACTAAATGGAGGATTCATACTTTGTTCAGTTATGAGTTTAGCTATAAATTATTCAGGAAAAGTTGTTTCCTGGCAAAGAAGTTGGCCTTTTGTGTTCACAATGTCCTAGCAATACTAACAGATAGCACCTGTATGCAGGAGAAGGAATTGAGATCCATTTCTGAAAACTTAATTTGTTGCTATCAATCTATGGAAGAAGGTTGTTCAAAATTATAGTTCTGAATGTGAAAGAAGATGTCATTAAATCCCAGCAGTTTTGGTGCCTGGGTTGTGCATAAGTACAATTTTTCAAAAACATCATATTTAACTTTCCAGAACACAGAAATATATAATATTTTCTCAGATGACTGTGAGGACTTAAAAAATGCCACTAGCGAATCTTCAGCATCTCTTGCAGCAGGTAGATCTCAGGCTATGTCAAAATATTTCAAATTCTTCTTGAAATAATACAGGAATAAAATTGAAATAAAATGTAGATATTAACATAGTCTTTTACTTGCTTAAAAGGCCAGATTTGCATTGAAGTCAGCAGAAATGCAAGATGTCATGAGCATTTTCAGCAGTACAGCACAAGTTCTTGAGCTGTTTGAAAGGCACTGGTAGCCAAAACAAGCATAAGAGACACAGCTCACATAGTGCCACAAACACTCAAGTGTTCAGGGGGCCCCTCCTGCCCTAGAGAAACCATGCCACTGTTCTACCAGCCCAGCTGAAGGCCATGCTGGGCCCATGCATTAAAGAGCTTCCATCAGTTGTTGTAGAAGCAGAATTCAGCACAATTCTCTAGAATTTTAAATTGGTAGAAAGTGATTAATGTTAGCAAGTGATTAATCTTAGCATAAGCTCCTGACGTACTCAGACACCAGCTGGATGCAGCCATCTACATGGAGGCTGGCAACAGCTGCTCCCACAGCCTGGCAGAGCATGGGGAGGAGCTCGTGTAAATCAGGAGTGTATGCTGGAGGGCTTCTTTCCTTTGCTATTTCTCCACAGGGAGAAGGAAATTTATTGTACCTTGGAAGGGAAGGCAGGATGCTAAGCCGCTATGAGCTATTGAAAAACAAACCCAAACCAGAAAAAACCAGGAGTATTTTATGAAATGGTTTGAGCTGTAACAGAGAAAGGAATGAATTTGAGATCCCATGGGTAATTCCTGGAAAGACTTCTGTTGGCTTACATCCATCTTCCAAACAACTCAGATTACTGACCATGAGAGCTGGAGGACTTTTGTTGTTGTTCTTCTTCTTCTGTCAAACTTATTCTTGAAGTCACCTTCCTGAAAATGACATATACCAGGATGCAATAACTCCGTATATCTCTTTGTGATCTCAATTATTGTCCTCTCTCTGAGGAGGAAATTATAATACCTGATTTTGCTTTTGGTTTCTAAGTGGATTAATTTAAATGAATCATTGAACAAAGAGTCTTGTAGCCCTAACATCATATCCACTGGAGTACCTCAACAAGCTCCATGGACTTTGGTTTAAGTAGTATATTTATTTAATGTGGATGAGAGTGAGTTTTATCCCTTGTCTACAATAACAGCCATTCTTCAGCAGTGTGTGAAAAACTTCACACTCTTGACGTGTTCTTTGCCCTCACACATTTAACTAACGCAGTAATATTACCATTTAAATTAGTTACATTTTCAAGTACATGGTATAAATATTCCAGTGAGAACAAGCTAATAGGTTTTCCAAATGAACTTCACCTTTTTTTTGAGGCTACAAAACCTTCTTGTGTTTTAGGGATTTAAAACAAAAAAAGATCATCTCCTCCATCACCTTCCTCTCTGCAGATAAATATGACTGGTACATACTTGTAACGAGTGTGTATTTGCTCTAAGTGTTATAGAAATTCCTTACTTTCCTCTCAAGGAAGGTGTTGGAGGCCTGGCACAAGTACCCAGAGCACCTGTGCAATCTCCACAGAGAAGGTGCCAAAGTCTTGTCCAGAAGTAGCCTCGGCTGATGTGTAAAGGCATGACCTACTCTCTGTATGAGAGTTTGAACTAGGGAATATCAGAGATCCCTTCAGACTCTTTAAGATTTGGTGGTTTTGCAGTAATAATTTCAGCTTTCTCTCAGGCATGTCCTTTGCAGCTCTGACCAGTGCCCATCATAATGACAGCCTCACGCAACAATGTTTAGAGATGGGGAAAAACTCATTCTTGCAGTCTAAAGAAAGAAAGGTAAGACATTAAGTAAACTCTTCCCTTCTTTCCAACTTCTGTTTTTAAAATGGATTTGTTTCCCCAACGGAGAAGAAAAATCTGGAAGTGAGACATAGCCAAATTCTTCCTAGCCTCCTTCTGCCCTAACTTCACAAGTAACTTTCTGAGAAGAAAAATAGTGAAATGGTTTCTTACTTGGCAAGTTCTTATCATTTTCTCTAAACAGTACATGAGCCCACAGTGCCTCTTCCTCCTTTCAGCTGGAGATCCCAAATATTCTAGATTATTATGAGACACAAAATAAGGCAGCAAATCATTATTCTAACAAGTGACCAGGAGTACTCATCTTCAAATGTTTCTCTGTCCTTGCACAAAACAGATGTGGCTGAGCAGACCCCACATGGCAAGTATCCCCAACTGCTGCCAGGAGACTCTGCTTTCAAACAAGACAAATCACCTGTTTTCAACAGCACTTACTTTTTTTAATTCTCCTCTGCAGTATTTTTTTAAAATCAAGCTATTTTTGAAAAAGCTTCTTTTACTTTCTTTGACCATCAGTAAATTTCTTCACAGGAGCAAGCTGTCCTGTAAAGACAATGTTTTTCAACTGGATTAACCCAAATTAAGCATTTAATTCACAGTGAGACATTGAAGAAAATGGCCCTGTTTTCTGAAGAGCTCCCAGGAACTTAACCCATAGAGGATAAAAGAAATTTATGAACAAGTGCTTTTTATTTGAGTGCTTCATTTTGAGAAATTGAGCACTTAAGTTTAGGCTTGTACTTTTCCTTAGATTAAAAGAAATCTGAAGTGTCAAGGGATGTTGCACACTGGCTAATGTAAAGCTGTCCAGATCAATTTGTCCTGCTGTACCAAAATACAACACATATTAGCAGCCTCGTGGTTTCTCTTTGTTAAAAGCTTTGTTATATCTAAAATACCAATATTAATCCACAAAGCTCTTTGCTTTTAAAAAATACTACGAATCATTACCCAGTGTTAATACAAGCCAAATTTTGCTGCCCCTAGTAGAGGTTCTGGGCTTTGAACTAAGTTTCTGTCCCCATGAACACTCTGTGTTCTGCTGACCTTGTGGGAGCTGCGGGGGTTAGAAACAGTGAGCCCTGTGAGTGCTCTGGCCACTGCATTGGCTCACCACTTGACAGTCAGGTAATTTAAACCCCTTGTTTTAGTCCTCATTTCTACAGAGGAACCCTAACTCTAGATTCATCTGTCAGAGAGCAGCTTCACTGATTGCAATGCAACTCTGAAAAGCGGAATTTCACTCACCTCCAACAATTATACCGAGCTCTCTGCTACGATCAAAGGTGTCTGGTTGGAGCAAAGCTGTTTCCTTGAGGAGTACAATTCATTTTGGCCAAATAGCATTCAAAAATGTTGGAAGTACTTGAAGGGACAGTAGCCTAGTTCAGTAAAGCACCTAAGCACAGCCCCGGAGGTGCAGTAGATTTGGGAAGTGCAAGCCACAATGCACACCCCACCAGCTGATCAGGGTCTGCAGGCTGGTGGCAGAGCAGGCAGGGGTGATTTACAAAGTCACACAGCTGCTCCCTTTCACATCCCTGGAAGTGAGCTCAGAGCCTTACTCAGAAATGATTTAAGGTTCAACTCCAGCCCCTTCCAACACAGTCATCAGCAGGTGACCTCTTGATGAATCTCTGTTAGGAGACAACTCTCAGCAGAGGGGAGAGCAGACAGCAAGAGGCAGCAGGTGCCCGAGAAAGCTCCCTCGGAGATGACATTAAATGCTGACATTACTGAAACAGGTCTTCTGCCAAACACAAGGCTCTTAATTGCTGAACTGCATCAAAATAGGGGTCCTAAGAAACTAGGTGATAAAAACCAACATAAGCAACCAATTCACTTTTTTTTTTTTTGAGGAGGTGAAAAGAAAATACCATGGCTTATGAATTTTAGAGGTGGATCTAAATTCAAACCTGACATCGAAGGAACAGACCTCAGTGAGAATATACTGTCTTGCTACACGTTACTACACTTAATAAACCCATAGGCACAACCATCTCTGGTTGTTACTTCAGGCTGGGATCTGCCTTTGCAGTTAAGATAGTACTAGTAACTCTTTTCTCTCTGGAAATTACTTCGAATTAAAAATATTTGAAAAGTGTAAAATGCAATAAGCACAGAAATAAGAAAAAGCATAAGAAAGAGGAAAGAATAAATAAAATTCTCTTTTTCAGATATGAAGTCCTCCCAGATTTTTCTCATTGAGGAAAAGGGAGGGAGATTAGTGGTAGCGAGGGCCACTGATAGCAATTTAATACAGACCAGTGCCACAGTATGTTGCTGTCCTCCTCATCCTCCTCCCTCTCGCCTGACTCAACAAGGGCAGCTGCTAATCCTTCCATTTTTAGCTCAATGCAAACCTTTCTCTGTTCACTAATCCATCACCACATCAGCAGCATCAGCTGATGTGCGGCCCCTTTCGCCTACAACTGCAAGCCCCAGTAGTCTCTGCCAGCATGCCTGATCCTGTACACATCTCCTGCCTCTAATTCAGTGTCTTGAAAGGTTTGTGGGGTGAGCAAAACACCGGCCCTTGAATGGTGCCTCAGGAGAACTTAGGCAGCCTGAGATTTAGTTTGTTTTCTTTAAAAAGCAGTTCACTAGAATAGAGCTCAGATTTACAGGACAAAGGGGGAGAAAAAGCCCTACTAAAACTGTCATTAATCTCACTGCAGCAGTGGAAAGAAATTCCATTTGTGTTCCTAGGGAGGGTCTTTGCTTTATGATCCAGCAAATGCTGGATGCTACAAGGCTGTTTGAACTTGTGCCAAATACAATAGAGACCCACAGCAGTGGAAAATAAAGTCATTTAATTCTACAGTTAACTAAACTTCTACTATAAATTGTAGGGATAAACCCTACAATTAAATCCACAGCTTTGGCACTTAGACTGGTTTGAATTTGAATCCACCTACATTTTTTATAAATAAATCCAAATTTTTTAATGTCAGTAACATTCAAAGAAGGAAGAGCTGCAGAGTCCAGCTGTTTTCCTTGGTCTTCATTCATCTTAACACCCTTTTGCACCATTTTGGTAATATAGAGGGCTGAGTACTGATACAGGTCATGCAAGAAAGGACACCTTCATGAAACTGAAGAAGGAACACTTAAACTGCAAGCAACTGTATAATATAATAAGGGCAGACCACCACTAGTTTAAAAAAAACCAAACGAACAAAACAAAGAACAAACGAACAAAAACCTTAGAAATCCAAACAACTCTACAGTACTCTGCACATGGTTAAAGGAGATTTATATACAAGGCCTCACATCCATTTGTTTGGTCCTGAGAAATTGGAGGACACTTTGAATTAGCTGTTACATAATGCATGGCATAAAACACAGCACATAATTCACTCACACACAACACTTTAAAAGCATTCGAATTTTGAAATTTTGTGTGATATCAATAACATAAGAGGCATTTAACCTTTACAAAGAATGAAACATTCATCTGAAATTTAGTTTACTTTTATTCAGATGTAATAACCTCTGCCCCACATCCAGAATATGGATTGTTCCTCCCTCACCCATTACATTTTCTCCTAAGGAGAGCTCTCCAGGCAGAAAATGTCTCCTCTTATGCTTGCAGCAGCTCGCTCAGAAGCAGCAGGAGTGCTGCACACATGCAAGGACATGGGCTGTAGACACATCCCTGCACGTAACACGAGGTAGTTCAAAGCAATTGGAAGCTGCTTCTGCATCTTCAGCAACCTCCCAGAGAAAATGGTCTCAAAAGTGGGACATGGCCTTGGTACTGATGGGGAGAGTTACTCAGCTACGGGGACAGCATGCTGCATACTCCTGCAAGTTGCTTTGCACCGTGGTGTGTTCGAAAGGGCTTTTGTTGCTGCTGAAACCAAAAACAACCCAACCAGGAAAGTGTGCGAAAGTGTCTGAGAGTTGAATTATATCAGCTCTGAGGTGGCCCATAGTAGCAGTACTTAGTAACAAAACAATCTCAGGAGGCAACTTCGTAATGTAATTGGCTTCTGCATTAGGTCAGACTTGCTACAAACCTCACCCATCTGTGAAGCACAGTCAGATTTTCTGCTTGAGTTCAGCTTTATCCAGTAAGCCAGGGGAAAGAGGAGTACAGAGGATGTAGGCATAAAAAATTCTGGCTCTTGGCTTTGGAAGAAACAGAAAACAAAATTATATTGTCTGACGAACTTCCCACAGCACGATTTTGCAAGGCAGTCAGATTCAGCTATCAGCAATAGAGAGCACTATCCAATTACCTTAGAATAAAAACACTCCCAATACAATTTCACCTTCACAATTCAGCTTGCTGTGTTAAAAAGTGAAAAATAAGGAATAACTCCTTGAGGAAATGCCAAAAAATATCATAACAATAACGTAGAGGGTGATGCAGTACAGCAGGTGCTTGGCAACGTGGCATGATATCTACAACTCTGGTACTATCTACTGAGGAGTTCGTGCAGTAGAGGTTGCCTCAATATGCTCAGGGTGTGTAGAAATTGAGCACTTCAGGACCTTATATCCTTGTCTCACCAGACTGCATGTACGACAGAAAATGCCATGCTGTCCCCCACCCAGCCTGCAGCATGAGGGAATTTCCTCATGGAGGAGGAGGAGGGAGATACTCACCAGGTCTTTTCCTATGACTGCAGAGAGAGGTGTCCAGCACATGTACCCAAGCTCAAGCTCAGGAGCAGGCATGAGGCTCACAGGTCGACAGTCAGATTAAAACCTGTTTGCTAAAGGCCTCTTCAGATAATCTGGCACAGAGCCTGGCACCCATGGGCAGTAGGGGGGGAACTCCTCAGTGACCCCATGGGAGGACAGCCATCCCTGGCACAGGAACATTATCTCAGTACTATATTTGTTATGCAGAGAAAGTGAAGGCAGCCCTGGACAGACACACTAAATACAAAATGGCTTTCTCAACTGTTCCTTTAAAAAAAGTTTCATTGTTCTTCTTTAAAGAGAGAGAGAAAAAAAGCTTAAAAAGCTTTGCCCACTGCTGTCCATCACTCTGCATCTGAAAAGCCTCCTTCACTACTGGCAAACACACATTCTTCCTCCACATATGGAGGCATTTCCCCAAAACCCAAAAGCAAGCAAAGTCTGCCTCTTCTAGCCAACAAGGAGATGAAGTATCCATAGGTTTAGTACTTACAATTGATCAGCATTTTTAAAAGGAACCTGAATTTTTTAAATGAGCTTCATTTAAATAAGGAACAAAAGCAAGGTTTGAACTGAAATTAAATTCAGTGACACAAAAAGCTGTGACACAAAAATATGAACAATGTGATTCTTAACAAGACACTGATTCATATTTCCTTTCTGGAAAAAAAGTATTTTTTAAATCAATACTGGTAGGAGCATATAGTCTAAGTAAATAAAATTTGTTCCTTTTCTCTTTCCCCAACTCCCTTCCCACCCAGTTATATGCTTATAAAGAGAGAGTGATTACAGCAAATTCAATGTCCAGACGCTTGAGAAGATGCTGCAGTGAACACAGACCACCCACTAACTTCATCTGCCTTGCTTTTGTAGTCCCGAATGTTTTCAGATTTTGCACTGCTCTTGATAATGAAAACATAAGCTTTTTCTTTTCTTTATTAATTTTTATATACAAAGGGCAAAATGCAAGGTCAGGTCAAGAAGAATTTGTTAAATGCCAAAAAAAACAAGACATCCCTCCACACATGTTGCCTTTCCTCTCAATTTGTGTGCCATCAGTCACAGAATCCTCTTTTCTTTTCCACTTGCATTGTAGCTTCAAGGTCCAAACTGGTTTCCCACTTAGTTTACTCTCACAAGCTTGCTGACCACTGACCACAGTAGCTTTCATTTCTCACATGAAGCTTACCTCTCTTAAAAGGAAACTACATAGGTAAAACAGTAGTGAAATTAGCCCAGAAACACAGAAATTTTAATGTTATTCCATGGATCAAAGCTGTTACAGGGCTTTCTTTCCAGGGTCCACAAATTCTCAAATAATAAATAATAGCGCTAATAAATATTTGCTCTCATAACATAGTTTGGGTGCTATCACACGTGTTCTCGGAGGGGTCACAAATGGGAGCTTACTGCTGACAGGGACGACAGAAAAAGAGACAGTTTAAAATATATTTCACTGTTGAAAAAAAATCTAGATAGGCTGCTTGCTAGTTAACATATTGGCTTTGCTGTTCACTTCCAAAGGTCACCTTCTTCCTGCTGTGGAGCCTTCTGCCACATATCTGTCCAGTCTAACTATTTTTTCCAGACAGTTTTTGTCAGATTAGGTTAATAATTAACACAAATCACAAAAACAACCCCATCACAAAATCCTTTTATTTTACTTGCAAACTGGGTACATTACTGACAAAAGCTGAACAAGCTTAATCTACCATAAACAGCAGTCATGTGTTACATTTACATAGCTTTTGTCAGCAGTGCCTCAGAAAAACACACACAAATAGGGATCACTTCATCCTTCACTAGACTTAATCAATTTGGAATTGTTAAATGTTATATGGTGATGGCTTGTAAAGCAAAGGACAGAGCACAACTTCAGTGAAATACAGAAACCAGGGAGAAAAATATTTTAAGCAGGTCAGGCATCAACACAAACTGAAATATATCTCAAATCACAGAGTAGGTCCTTTATAAACAAGGCCATGTAAGTGTTGCTGACTGCAAATGGTCAAGGGCTTTGATTTTCTGCTTCACTGCAAAGGTTCAAACCCACATATCTCATTTTAACAGTAGATAAATATCTACCTCAGGGTAAAGCACAGTCCCATAGCTGAAACCTGACAGCCTGAATGCTAGATATGCAGATTTACTGAACCGTGTGGATATCTTTACATGATAATCTGTCTGTAAAAGATACTATGAATTTCCACTTGCCTAATTTTCTTTCTTTGAGTTACTACTGAATTGCTTGCTACAGTCCTGAAGCTTTCTGTGGAAAAGGGTTGATTTCTCATGGGGAAACTCAAGCTAAACACTTGAGAAAGAAAAAAACGTACCCCGCCACCAAAATTCCACCAGCAGAGAGACTATATCCTCAGGGAATATTTCAAAAGCAGGCATTCTGAATATCACCTTGTTGAGACCACTCATAACAGCAATTATGTTTAAGAACCAGTGCCAGAGGAGCAATTTTTATTTCTGTACTAACATTGGGTTCGGGGAGAATTTTTTGAAGTTTGAATGGTTTGAGAGTTTTGTTTGATTGATTTTTTTCCAACAAAAAGTTTCTCATTTTACTTCTTGATGTGTTCCCCAAAAGTTTTATTGAAGACACCATTTAGTTTAGCCATTGTCAACAGGTCAGATAAAGATGGCTCTGGTGGCAGGTTTCAGTGAAACACCAGCAGTCAGAACGTGCTCTCAGGACATGCTTGCACACACTAAAGCTCACTCTGGTCACACAGAGCCTGTTCTTGAGGCAACAAGGGCGGCCTCAAGTGTCTAATACAGTAAACACTAGGAAAACAGCTAGAAGACCCTTGAGGATAGACACCAAACTATAATTTAACAAGACCAGAAAACATTCTGGACTCCTGGCAAGAAGATACTTTCTCATTGTAGGTACCAGCTCACTTAACACCACTAGCTCCTAGGCCTTGCTCAGCTACAAAACACAGCTAAACAGAATTTAAATTAGCTTTCCTACATCTCCTGGGTGAACTCTGCACCCCTGCCAAAACACACTACTCTCCTCCCCTGCATTTCCAAACAACCCTTCACCATAGGTGTTTCCCCTGCAGCTCCTCACAGTGCTGCGCACGTCACTGTAAATTGCACAGCCGCACCAAATGATGGCAGGCAGAATTGAGCGCGTGTTGGCTGTGTATCCTGGGAACAGGAGAAAGCTGTTAGCCTTGCCTCAGCACTTCTGCTGCTAGCTCCTCTCCCCCTTCATCCAAAAACTAGACCAAAAAGGAAGAAATATTTCCAGGATCCAACTTCAGCTTCTGCCACCGCGGCCTGATGGGTCTCTGCCCAGTCAGCCCCTAATCATAGTCGTTATTCACATTCATTTCAGGGACATGCTGCAATGCCTGCAGCGTTATCCTTCCACAGGGAGGGCAAACCCCAGCTGCTGTGGGAATTTAGCAGCTGCCCAGAGGACAGATAACAACAGGATGTCATTTATCCTCAGCAGCAGGGTTGGAGGTCTTGCCGAAGCATTTAGAGGTCAAAATTAGTTACCAGGCAATGGCTGCTCAGTGATTCATGCGAAATTAGTCCTGACCTCAGCCAAAGGGACTGCGGAGAAGTGTTCACGTCGCACTAAGGCACTAATTAGCACTGCCACTGGATGGCTCCATGCAGGTCACCGCCGGGTCTGGATCACTGTGAATTACTCCATCCCACTAATGACGCCAGTGTTAATGAAGTGAAAGTTTGCTCCCATGGAAAACTTAAGTCAGAAATTACTGCCTTATCTGATGCAAATACAACACGGAATGAAGGCTCTGCCCCCTCCACGAGCGTCAGCCAGTGCCTGATCGGAGAGGGAAAGCGGGAACCCTGGCCCAGAAGCTGGACCCTCTACTCCCAATCACTTTTAAAATTAGTCCTTCCTCTTATGTGTTTTAATCCCCAAAAGGCACAATTTTTGTCCTGAAGTATGGGAGCAACCAGATAACAAGCAGCATGTGGGATTAGTAGTGAGTGCATAGCAAAGGTGTAAGATTTGGTGCCACTGTCAAAAGACACTCATACCGAGCTTCCTTGCTTGCTTACCACAGTGTGGCTGAGTGCAGATGAGAGCAAGGGTTGGGTCTATTTTTCACCACATTAGAAGGACTTTCAAGAAAAGTTTGTATTTTGACAATGCAATTCCCTTGAAAAAAAAAGTAAGTTCTTGTGTTGGATGTATGCAAACACATTGTAAGTAAAAACACACCACTGCTTCTGCGTTAAACTTAATCACAATCTCATTTGTAGATCTTCAGAAATTTAGGCTTATTTAATTAGAGAAATCAGAGAAATCAAATTCTCCACCCAGTCCCAATCATTTCAAAAAGCCCGGGAGTAGCCAAGGAAAGACATTGTAGCAGCTTGGATTTGATGGTGAGGGGAGAAGACAGAAAAGAGAAACTCCTGAGGACATCCCAGCCTTGGAGACAGTGCAAACCTAGAGCAGCTAGGCAAGAACCCAGGGCAGCTGAAGTCCAAGTCTAGATTAAGCAGCAGGGAGTGACAGCTGTGGCTGTACCATGGGATGCAGCAGAACTCCTGATGGTGGGCAGGTAATATGCTGACAAATCCTGGCCAGAAGACTGTACAGCTTGCTCTGGAGGCCCACATCCATTTCATTTCAGTAGAAGCTTCAGATCTTATTTATTTATTTATTTATTTATTTATTAAACTTCCTAAGATTTTACTTGGCAGAGAGAAAAAGGGTTTGCAACATTTCCCAGTAGAGTAACTTTAAGCCAGCCAGTGAAACTTGATATGAGTTCTTAATCTTCAAGACTTGTGTTGACATCACAAGCTGTGAAAGCGGAGCCAACGATCAGGGGAGCTGAAGTTTGAATTACATGAAGTGCTCTCTTTTTGTTTTTCTTTCTAAGCTATTATTGCTTTTAGTGCAAAACTAAAGAATTAAAAGAATTTTAAGGGCACGGGGAGTTGCATCTTTAAAAAACAGCAGCAGTATGGGATGGCCTTGGATTTCAAGTCAGTCCAAAAGCAAAGGCAGAATTAAGAAGGAAGCCAGAGGTACAGAGCTGGACTAAAATGACTGCAAGGCTTATGTAAAAGAAGTACCTGGCCAAATAAAAGGGATGAGATCCTGCAATGTTTAAGACAGCCTAAGCAAAGCCATTCTTTCTCCATGGCTCCAGAGGAGCAAGGAATACACAAGGTGGGGCAGAATGGCACTGTTTTGCTAGCAAAAATGCTCGTACAGTAGGACACTCCTGCCCATTTTGTCATCAGCTCCCGTGATGCAGCAGCCTGGATGGTGAGACAACCTTCACCCTCATGTATTTTCTGGAGAGCCCCAGGCTCCCCAGCTCCATGCAAGGAGGAAATGGTCTGGAAGTGCTGCTGCCCAGAGAGAAACGCAGGCATGTCGCCATTGCCCTGGACTGCAGCTCTGGGGTTAAGGCACTGCCTAAATTATGGCTCTGGGACTCCAGGTACCTGGCTGAGGCAAGAGGTCCCCAAACCTGTTGACTTTTCAGATTTATTCTAGTTAGACCAACCTTTTGAAAAGCTGAGAAGCTGACTGTGCGCTGCAAGCAAGATGCAGAGCACTGGGAGTCCAACCCTGCTCTTACTAAGGGCAGATAAGGGTTTTACTGTTGGCTGCAGTGGGGTCGGGGTGGCATCCTCAGAGGAAACAAGATAAAAAAGGCAAACTTTTCAATCCTAAATAAAACAGCAGATGTCAGATCATACATTTCCAAACAAATGTTACTGAAATCAAGGATTTAACATGCTAATTGCCAATTTTGAATGCAGCTCTTTCCAATAGCCCACTTGAACACATCAACTTATAGTGAGGTTATAGAACTCCAAATCCTTTTATATAGGCTGGGGCAAGTTAGCACCTTCACATTACCTGTTCTTTAAGAGGGTAGTTAAGATACTTCTAACAAGAGAGGAGAGGAAGTAGGGGTAACTTAACAGCAGGAATAGCTTTCCATGTTTTTCACATTGTTTGCCACCAGCCTTAAACACATAGAAGTTATGTCCTGAAAGTTCTTACAGCAAAAATATGATACCATAGTATGAAACACACCTTCTGCTCATTTGCAGAAGCAGATGTCCTCACTGCCTTGCCAGGCTTGACAGATATAAACAGAGCCTGGAAATCAATAAATGCTACAAGAAAACAAAGCTCGGTTTTATAGGCTTGACTTCAGTTTGTTGACCTGTTACTTAATGCCTCTCTTGAAAGAGCTCATCAAATATTTTAAAGAGAGCACATATTTCTTCCATTTTACAGAATAAAACCCGCAGAATAAAAAGCCTATCAGAGTGGGAAAGGGCAAGCCTGTGCCATTAAAAGTTTAGACTCTGCTAAATGCTCCGTTCTTGCTATGTTCGCCACTTATGCAGTCCAGTGAATGACCCCAGACAGCAGAGCATGCAAACTTCAACCAAAGGGTAAAACAACCGTATCTAATCACAGGTAACAGAAGATGTTTTTCTGACCACTCAAGTAAAACTCTAGGCAGAAGCCCATTATAGTTATCCTCAGTGCTGGCAAGACAGAGAAACATAAAGAGCAAACAAAACTCTCCAAAGCCAGTAACACCAACAGAGAAAATGTTTTTTTCTGCTACAGAAGTGCTCAGACTCACTTTTTCCTCACTGCTAAGGCTGAAGACAGCTATTCATTCACCTTTTTGCGCAATCATATGGGGTCAAATGAGGGTAGCAAAGGCTGAAAAGCCAGAACTAATGTTAGCACTGTATATTTTTATGACCTTTGGTGAGTTTACAGAATACAGAAGCTATTGTCTGGAATACTTTCTTTCCACGCTGAGGAGGAGGGAGCTAGGGAAGAGGAGTATGAACAGGTCTCTGTTCGTGCATGAATACCAGAGCCAGCATCTCCACAATGCTGGATTGCTTAGCCCCAAACCAACTTAAGAACAAGAATTGCTAAATACACACCAACATGTGACAGTGAATGGGAAACCAATGTTACATTTACCAAAAAAAAGGCAACAAAACAATTCTTAGCCTTCTGCTTGAATTTTGACCATCATTTTAGAGCCCACACAATTCCATCCTTTCATGTTCTGGACAACTCCTGGTAAATACAACATAAAACAACAGAAATAACAGTGCTTCTGCCTCAGCAACTCAGTTTTATACTTGTTCTTTCTTCCTCATACAGGAAATGCTCCTATCAAGCAGCCATTCCTATTCCTTGGCCATAGAGGTTCCTTATCACTTTCATCACCCATATCCAGTGCTAACTGAATGAGGAAATGTTGCTTTTATAAGCTCTTTAGACACAGGTGTTGTAATTGAATGCTCACCCTAGTGCAGTCTGTTTTGATGGAAAAGTATTCTCAGGTCACAGAAAGGCCCCATAAACATGGAAAGGATAGACTGATAGATGTTTATAGGTTCTATATTTTTCTAGCCATTTAAGAGATAGATTGGTATATAGCTTAAGCAAACTTTCTTCTATATACAGCAATTCCAAGGCACTTCAATGACTGCCTTCCTTTCTTTCTTAGCTATTTGAACTGGAAACTTCTGAAAGCAGGGAAGGTCTTTCTAGGGGCTTGAGAGATTTTTTTGGCAGGATGTTTGCACAGCAGATTTCCCACCTGGATTCCAAATAGACATGATACTTCCAGATAACAGCACTACAGTATCACTGTTGCAGCTATGCAAAAAAACCCATCTTTTTTTCCCACATGCTGTGGTATTCTGGTCAAAACCATGAAACAAAGCATTTTTAGAACCCAGAAAATCTGCTGACTGTCAGCTCAAACCCATCTTTCCATTAGAGGTTTTCCTGGCTTTTCAGCTTTTGTACAAGGAGAAGATGATACTGGCTTAAGGACCTTAAAGCTAGAAATAAACTAATAGAATACAGCAACATACCAACCTTCATTGTATTAATTAATAGAACAATCAAAACATCAAGAGAAAAAGGACGAGAGACAAATCCATAGCTGACTTATCTTGCAGAAATACATCACTGGTCAGACAGGTCCCTCTAACTTTAGAATAGTTCCTGCCTGCTGGCACTGTGCCTCTAGAGCAGAAGGTCCCAGACACAGACCCCCATGGGGCTCCCCATGACTGGACACCAGAGGCAGCCAGTGTGCCCAGCCTCCCGCAGAACAAGGAGAGGTTGTTTTGCATGATCTTTCCTCTGGCACCCTCAGCTTCCAAAAAACCCTGGATAACCCAGTATTCCGGAAAACCGTTCTGAGGCAAACCCTCTTCTATCCTTAGTTCCTCTCCAAATACCCTCCCCCACTTGTATACAAATTATATATGCTTTAGAAATTTATTTGCCTGGTCAGAATCTACTCAGTAGATAAGTGTGTGTGGACAGAAGTTCTTAGACCAAAAAGAAAAGGATACTGGTGACCATGAACATGTTGCACTTCATCAAAGAAATTGTTACAACCTTTTGTTCCTCTACCAAGGCATCATTTCACATGTTGATAAAAAAAAAAAAGCCTCACTTCAATCCGTGCTGCTTCTCTTCCAATTTATTCCCTTTAATAGATGCTAAAAAGTATCCACTGCTGAGGGAAAAAACCCACCAGTAAGTTTTTGGCAGTCCTTAACAGGCCAATTATCTGCAACCCCCTGACTTCTAAATAATGCCTCAGACTCTGCAAAGGCCATAATTAATTCTGTGAATATCAGAGCATTCTTTAAAATTTTGGTAATCAAATAAGCACTTCCCTTTGCATTGCTTCAGACCATACAAGTATCAGGAAAACAAAACAAAACCAAACCCCAAGGTTCCAAAAAGCCCCAAACATATTAGGGAGAAAAAGAACAGATACTAGGTTTGGAAAATTCTGGCTGGAAAGGAGAATTAAAGATATTTCCACAAACTTGAATGTTCCCAAGAGTCAGTTTTGTAACATGAACTCAGTGCTCTGGACAAGTTAGCAAGCTGGCTGGAGAGGAAAGAGGATGTAAACACCCTACAAATGCTCAGACACTCTCACAGGACATTCACAGTGTGCTCAGAAAGGAGCTGTCACCCCAGCTCACACTGTTCATATTATTAACATTTTTCACCTCTTCTTCCAGGCAATTGGTCACTGCCTTCACACACCATCACATGTACACATTGCATGTATCTCAGCAGCTACAGGGGGCATAAGGAGACTCAGCTCTGTAACACGTCTCCAGAGTTCCTCCAGAGTTGACCTGGGGCTTGGTCATTAGTAGGCAGGAGAATCTGAAACATCATCAAATATTCAACTGGTTGGTCAGAGCTGGTACTTGAGTAACAAGAAAGTTGTTTCTCTCTTCCAGCTGAGCTGCTCTTCTTGGTGTTGCTTAGAAGGAGCCTTGTTTGAGCTGGGACCACAGTTATTACTGTGGTTGCTCTCTGGCCAAGCCAGCCCTGAGCAGGGTGCCACAACGTATTTAGGCTGTACTTCCATCTCACCAGTGGCAACGGCTGCTCTGGAGAAGATTCTGGATGCAAAGGTCTGAGCACGTAAACCATAAACCAGAGTGAGTGATATCAGTGCAAGAATACCACAAATCTCCACTGCTGGATTTTTAGCACAGACCAGGAGCCAACAGTTTTGCCATTCTGAGGTTTAATTCCTACATGCTTTGATTTTGGCAGCATCCTGGCTTGGCAGACCTGTGGTTGCATCATTTTTGGAAAAGGCTCTTTATTATAGGAGCAGAAGCAGACAAAGAGGTCTGAGACCTAAAGAAAAGCCAGATTGACAAAATCAGTTCACATTTCACTGTTATTTGAACTCTAGTAAATATAGCCCGAAGAAAAGGGAAATCTGGATGAAATCCAGTAGATTCTTTGGCCTGAATCAGTGCTGTACTAGAAGCTGAGACAAGCAGAAAAGGCTTTAAACAATGCTTGCATCCTCTCCATCCACAGACTAACCCAACGCAGCCACAGGTCTTGCATGTGCTCGACCAGCTCAAAAATCTGTCTTGAAAGAGGCATTGGAGCACTCTCATGACACTGCACAATCTTGTCATCCTGCTGACTGCATTTGGACCTCCAGCCCTTCTGTGCCACCTGGGCTCAGCGTGTTAGTGCACCTACAGACAAAATAAGCCTCTAAGCACCCTGCCCTCTGAGTGGCAATGTCAAAGTCTTCCTGACTGTCTTCTGCCAGGCACANCGCTTTGCAGTGTTTTCTCTCACCTCTAGCCCTCGGTTTCTCTTCCTTCATCAAACCTGATTTAAAACCTTTCTTCTAAAGTTAAAAATTCTGTTTGCAATATTTTGATTTAAATAGTTAAGACTAAGGTTTTTAAGGTACATTTTGTACGTACACTGACCAGCTAAAACCAAGTGTACTTACATCGACACTGGCTTATACCTTCAAAAATTCACATTCAGTCTGCTATCAGACAGGTCATCTGCCAAACCTTCACACACCTCCCTTAACTGTGTCTGTAAGAACTTAAGTATTTTTTTTCCCTATGCAGCACTGGTTGTTCAAAGAGATTAATAAATTGGAGGATTTTATTAGAGCTGAATAATGCTTGAAACATTGGAAAACCAAAGAGACTAACATTATTTTCCAGCTACATTTTGACAGTCAAAATAAAATCTTATAGGAAACATAACACTGAAATTGTAAAGAACAGATTACTCCTAAAATGACCAGAACAGCCATCTTTTTACATTCTTAAATAATGATGTATTGCAAACAAACCAGCAAACTCCTGTGATCACCAGAAATAACTACAATAGATCTCTAGCTCAATTTGCCTGGAAAAGCAGCACATACCTTTCCGATTAGTAATTCACAAATATTACCATGTATTTCCAGCATGTAAGACCACAGGGCAGTCCTTCTCTTCCATTCCCTGTCACTAAGGCACACCAGTATTAACCAGCAGACTTCCTGGTTGCTTGAGCACAGCCCAACAAGCAGCTGTGCCCCAACCTGAGTCCATTTGAAAAATATTTGTCTTTAGTCTTGCCAGTGTTGCACGTGAGCCATAACAGCATAGATAAGACCTGTTGCAAAAGGAAGTGATTTTAGAAACGGCATCCTCTTTCCTTCAGTGTCTCATGTGCATCTTTGAGCATCATCTTGTAATATCCGGGAATACTGGAGAGTTTCCACTTATGAAAGTCTTCTTTATGACATGACTCATTACAGGAAAGGAATGGAGGCCTCTAACACAACAAATGACACCTCCCAACTTTAATCACAGCAACGAGAAGGAAACAAAATTTCAGTTTCTGTTTTACATACTCTCTCAGTGAACAGGCATTGTGTGTTATTCAAGGTTTTAATTATTAAGCAGTTGACTGTTAAATCCCACCAGGACTGGCATATTTTTTCACTTTCTTAAGGATCATGAGACAGAAGAACTAATACTTTTTAGCAGTCCCAAAGCAGTCGAAAACCTCTGTTGCCTTCAAGTGAGTACTTCTTTAGAGACTCATTTGAGTCTCTTCGAGACATTCATTTCTTTCTCAAAAGAATTAAGGCCAAACCATAATATGAACCTCTTTGCAGACTCTTATTACTTTTGTCAGAGTGCCCATACTGAAAATATCAGCCCACAGACAGGCAGAAATTACATTTGAAGAAAGCTGGCTGTCTACTCCTGCAACAGTATGGGGATTACAGGATGCTCAGAGCAAGCCCCTCGTGATGTACAAAAAGGCAGATTAGCCTGGCCCCAGCTAACATGAGCATGAAGTGTCATAGGAAATACCAGCACCCCTGAACAATTCTTGCAGGGCTTCCAAAAAGGGTAGGCTAGTGGTCCTGGAGATTATTATGCTGAGTCACAAGGGGAGGAGGACAAGAAAAGTGGGATGCATCAGCACCATAATAACAGCCTCCCTCACTGTGACCTACTGGCACAAGATCAGAGAATGATGATGGAAGAAGAGAGATTTCTATTTTCAGTCTGACAGAGCAAGTCTGTTTTCTGATGTCCAAAGTGGGAGGTTTGATGTTCTGCAAAAAACAGTTTCAGCATCACAAGGCACTTTCCCTGGCTTGTAGGTTCAAAGGAAAAATGTGACTGGCCAGGATCAAAAGCGTCATTCAGTCATGGCTGATAAGCATGTGCTTTATGGCACCTGTCCTATAAACAGGGTCTTTCACCTTTCAGAATACACTGTGGCTGAAGGACCACCTACAGCAGGGAGACATGGGACAGGCCATCTTCCTGTTTACTATGGAAGTAAAGAATAATGAGAATCTGGAACTGCAGGTACCTAGTCTGAGCTTTGTGTTCTTTCAGTAGGCCAAGGAACCCTCAACAGGTTAGTTCTATTAAGCCTACAAACTCTTAGAACAGCTTAGTTATAGCAACACAGCAACAGCAATTTCCCTTTTTTATTGATATTTCTTTCTTCCCTTCCCTTAACTTCTCATCTCCTGGTCCCTCTTTTCCCCCATACATAGAATTATCTTCTGGTAAAATGTTTAGGTTAATTACATTTCAAAAAGTGCAGATTGTTGTACTCTTTTTTCAGCTAGTTGGAGATATATTAGATTCTAAATGCCTCTCACACAGTGCTTGACCTCCTCATTCCCAAGAAAATCCTTCCAGTTTTAGTGAAGGAGAACCATTGTGCACAAAGCAGATGACTAGTACTGAGAATACTTGATTGTTTTCCAGCTTCTGCCATGTGCTTCTTGGGTGTTTTCCAGGAATTCATTTTACTTTGCTGTGCTCAGATCCCTACGTATGAAATGGAAATAACATTATCCAACAGCATGATATCGGAACCAGATATTATCATTATTGCTAAACCAAAGGAAACATTCACCACTTGGTTTTGTGGTTCTAATGCCCTAAAAATAAACAAGGACTATATACCTCTTCCATCAGAAAATAAAACAAGTAAATGCACTTCATTCACAGCATCATTTTCCCACTTGGGAATAAGAACTACTCTTTTAAACTCAGAGGAGTGAGAGCTGTTATTTGTCACAGTGCAAGAAACCCACACAGAAATGGCTTGATCACAGCAATCTTAGAACTCTGAGCAATCTTTACACAGACAAATGAAGTCCATAAGCAATCACAGTGCTTTGTTAGCGAATAGAGGCTCAAGGAATCTATTTCCATGGGGCACTCTAGAGAAAGAAAGCATCAGCAGCAGGTAGAAGAAAATTGTTATTTCCCAGTGACACAAACCAAAGTCATCAATGAAGACATTCACTGAGAGAGGCAATTGAAAAAAAATATACAGTGTTTCCTTTAGCCTCCTCAGTGACAGAAAAAAAGCTGGATGCCATATACGGTTTTATAGAACACATATACTACTGCTTGCTGTCTTCTTGTCCCAGGACAGCTAAAAGGTTCATGTTAGGAGCAGCATCCAATAAATATTTAGCTTTTTTTAGAATGGACTTTCAGCAACCAAGAATTTCCTTTATATGGGATACATCTTCTGTCACATTGGCTAATACTTCACATAGTCAGACAAGAGCTGTAAGTTTCACTTTGAATTAATGGAAAAAATAGCAGTATGAGGGGGAAAAAAATATTTTCATGAGAGCATAATGTGCAACTTCCTGTAATAGACTGCTCTTGCAAATCCAGCAGAAGGCAGTGGATCTCTTCAGCATTCACTGGGCTCCTAGGCATGTAAAGATGAAGCATGCAGAAGCACAAAACTAACCACTGTATTCCTACAGACATACAGGAATCCCATATTTCCCATAGAGAACTGGACACAGACAATGCTATTACTGCCTGGGACAACCAGACTGACCCCCCTGACTTTTCTGTGTGTGCAATCCACATACTCCACGCCTCCTTGGGCGCTGCGGGACGGGACTGCTGTGATTCCACGGGTCTCATCGTCTTCTGGCAGAGACATAACTCTGCAAAAATGGGCCGTGAAGACTGTCTGGCTCAGAACTGCTCGCAGCCCAGTCCGGAGCTTGCACATTCCCCTCGCTCCACTCACAGGTCAGAGTGCATGAGGGATGCACACGGAAAAGAGAGGGCGAAGCACGCAGGGCATCTGTCCAGGGCTGCGTCTGCCTGCCCTGCAGATTCAGGGAGCCCCTCGGCGCACTGTCAGCACTCCAGATTCGCGAGTTTTTCCAGCACGGGAGGCTCCAGCGGGGCAGCCGCGGACCAGCGCTGCCCCCCAGCGCCGGGCGCCCGCCTGCGCTCAGCCCCGGCCGCAGGCGACTCCCAGACCGCGCATGTCTTTCCTGGAATCACAACTTCAGGTAAGGATATATAGAGGTCTTTATGCTCACAGATCTAGATATATTCTACTAATGTATCTATAGATATATATATATATCATAGAATTATATGCATTCTATGGATACATCTACAGCAATATATATTTTTATTACATGTATATACACTCCCCTGTACAAGTAAATTTTTACACTTGTTTCACATAAAAGCACCTTTCCAAACACACAATGCATTTGTACTTTTTCTTTGTTTGCAGATATCAGCAGACAGTACAAACAATACAGCAATTAATGCATTCCCGTGTATATGACAAATTAGGGTTCTTACATGATAAAGATGGTGCTTTACATCCCCATTTCATTTTCACGGCTGAATTCCACATCAACAAGAACATCTTGGTCTGTAAATACGTGCTCTCTCCCTTTTCCCTTCCTCCTCTGTTACTCTTCTCTTAAGCTTTTATGATTATTTTTACTCCCAACTTTCCATAAGATACAGATTGGCCTTTCATACACAGCAAGAAAGCCATAATTAAAGCTTGACACTCCCTTTAGCTAGGAGTTTGTGTTCCTGAGTCACATTTTCCTCCATAAAACTCTTGTGAGAATTTTAAAGCACTCCTACAACACTTCACAACAAACAATTTTAAGACTTCTGCTGGGAACAGCAAAAGCACACTGGAAATGCCTCCCGCCCTCTGGGTCTGTAGACACTCTCCAGAAAAATCCCATTAATGATCACAACTGGATGTGACACTGCTGTCTTGGAGTGAGTATATGGGCACTGTTTTCACTTGTAGATTAACACCGGTTTAACGCTGTATTTCATATTGACCCTGAAAATATTTACAGGGACTGCCAACTTGTTCAGGCCATGGAGAAAATTGTTTTGCCTTCTGCCCTTCCCTATCTGTGCAGAATCCTACAGTGGTGAGTAACTACAACCATTTCCAAAGGTATGACCTAAAGTTAGGACTTACTTTCATTATTTTGAATATAATCATTTTATGTTCTCCCCAGACAGGATCAGCCGGAGATTTGCCATGCCTTGGCTGGGCTCCAGTGCCTCTGACACAAAACTGCATCCCTGCCAGCTCTGCAAAAGGACATATTCTGCCAGGATTTTCCCTGAGCCTTCAGAAAGATCTCACACCAGATCTTAAGGATGACTCAGCAAACAATCCTTACCTCTCCTACATCCCCTCACAGAAAGGAAACTAATCCAGAGGCCCAAATTACATAGATAAAAACCTCAGAAACCATGCAGTAATATAGCAACACAGAAAACACAGACACTTGGAAAAAATGGAAGGGCTGGAAGAGAAGGAGCAGTGCAAGGAGTTAGCCAAGGCACAGTGTGGAAAAGATAAGCTGCTTCAGAAAGAAGACAGTGTTCTCTGTGAGCAGGCAGAGCAAATTGTACTTTCCCTCTGATTTAACTGGGGCAAAGAACAATTTCAGGGATACCTCAGACTTGTTGCTTTAATTAGGAGATTAAATGAAAACGTATATGGACAACTGCTTTGATATCATATTGTAATTTGGAGGTTCCTATGTCATGAAGCGCATTAAAACAAGGACATGTAACACTTACGGTGTGTGACACATTTTAAAATAAACATATTGGGGTCAGACCACTGTTACTATTTATGCACTTCCTATTGTATTTATTAATTTTTACTGTATTCCAATATCTGGACCAGAACATCTGTGTTTTAAGTTTTCCAAATAAGTAAAAAAATGTCCTGGTGTATGTATTGCCCAAACACTGCAAAAGAATTTTCCTAGTCAAGCTAAATATGCTGGTATACACTGTATCCTCACAAGGAACGTGAGTCAACAAAAAAACTAGCTTTATTGCTTTATTTTTAAAGCAAAATAATCTCCAAATATTTTCTTAGCTGTTTAGGTACATTGGATTCTGTAATACAAAGCAAAAGCATTTTAAACTTTGAATGCTGCCTCTGTTACAGTAACAAACCAAAACCAACTTATTTAAAGTAGGATTTGGGATTTTGCTATTAAAGGACTGGAGTCTAGTCACACTAGAAACATAATGGCCTGCCACAGTTCAGTAAGACAATACCCTAATCCCTTGAACTTTCTTCAGTTAATTTTGGAAATCACTCGGCCGTTCATAATGCAGCACTTTGTCTTCACATATTCATTTTCTGCTGCAGCCAGCAGTATTTAATACTTTTTGACACTCCATCACTCTAGCAGCTGTTTTGTTTTGGTTTTGATACTGCCTGTGGAAAGTGCAACGTTTTAAAGTAAAAAGAAAAAGAAAGAAGAAAAAAGAGAGGAAACAAGTGCTGAACAATGAGAGACTTTGCACTCATGTGAAGGCAGCTCCACCAGCATGGAAATAGATGGACCAGCAGATGTGAAATCAAGGGAGGCTTTCCGGTGATTGCTGAATCATTTCTTCCTTTGTTATCGCTACAGGGCTTCCTGTCAGCAAGTCAATAGTGCATTCAGAACACAGCTAAAAGGCCAGATCCTATTCACTGAGGAGCCCCAATTAGCCATGTGATGTCAAGGGACCTTTTCAAGTCTAACACAGTAACATTGTATCAAAACAAAGGTTATCTACTTCCAAAGTTGGAGGAGGGAAAGCAAACTGGAGCACACCCATGCGCTGCTAGTGGGGCCTAATACAGATTTTCACAGTGTGCATGTCAAGATTCGTTCTGTTCTCTCATTTTTCTTCATCAGATAAGCATTATTCAGCAGGATTTTCTTGGTTTTATTTTAAAGGAACAGAACACAAGTTACATGCAAGCCCTTTAAGAGAATGAATACACAAGTTTTACTGAGAATAAGATGGACTGGATTTACAAATGTAACAGCCACCCTGCCTTTGGGGTCATTGGATGAGGATCTCCAGATAACCAAGACTGAAAACCCATTCTGACCTGTTTTGTGTAAACTGCTTTAATCGACCCTCAGCAGCACAGGCAGAAAAAGAGATGGAGGGGTGCACTGGCTTAGGGGCTATAGAAAAACTAGGCAGGCATTACGTAGTGTTTTCACTGAGAGCTGGCCTTTGGCAAAAGGCTCAGCTATTCAGGGCTAAATAACTCCAGCAGCCATCTCTGTCTCTTACCTGAGCACTGGTCCCTACCCCAGGGCAGCCTGAAGCTTATGACACCAGGGGTCTGACACCTGCACCCAACACTGTCCTGGGGGCAGCCTGATCCCCGTAAGAGATAACTGCACACCAAAGAAAAAAGTGCAGATTTGTAACTAAATGTCCAACTCCTACTACTCCTAGAATGACTCTTGGAGACAGCTTACTCTCCAAGAGAAAAAGAAACCGGTTCTCAAGATGACAAACCTGTGTGCAACAAATCTGCAGTGAATACGGGAAAAATACCAGTTTTGCAAATCCCTATATACCAATCTCAAACTCTACAAGGAGTGTGTCCATGTAATTCATAGTATAGGTGCAGCTCTGTTCCAAAAGGAGGTAACTGATGCAAGGACTATATAGCTTCTTTTTTTACTACTGAGATTACATTTGATAACTGAACTATAACTGTATTTTAACAGATATCAAGTTTTGCTTGAATTAAGCTAGTTCCTCTAAACTTCTCCCATGTTGTAATGAACTAGATACCTCTACAGAAATATTAATAATTTTCTGCATCACACTTTAACTATTTTCATGGAGATTTCAAAGAAAGAGTAAAAAACAACTCAAGACTCCAGGAAGTATTATCTCACAGGTAATAGAATTCAATAATATTCAGTTAGGTTAAAAACAATGCCACCTTTGAAAATAGGTCAATAATTCCATGTGAAATGCTCTATTTTACATCAGGGAGAAAGTTTTTCTCAGGTATTTTTTACTTCTCTTAACTTACATGTTACTATAAACTTCAGGGCTTAAAGTTTCATTACATACAACTCCAGACAGTCCCATCTCAGCTTTTAGAGATGACAGAATATGACAAGTACACAGAGCACATAGACAGCTTCAGCAATGCAAGCTACTAAAAAACCCTGAACCTTACAATACAAGCCTACTCTACTATATCAAGCCCCTACAGAAATCTAAATTGAAAGTACTAAGATTTTTTTTTTTTACTTTTTACAGAGGTCACAGACTGATTAAACTACATAAGAGATAACTCACTAAATAACACAAATGTTTTTTTTTTCTTTTTCTACTTTGAATACCAATTATCTCTCTAGAAAATCTTAGCACTTCCCTTTGCTTGTTCATTTTCCTAACATGCTCAATTTTTGCAAGCCGCTGCGTTCATTTATGTGAGGCTTTGAGACAAAGCATCCATCTTGTTCAGTGACAAGCAAGAAGGCTCCGTACCAGCACAGCATGGAAGAATACAATAATACAGTAGCTGCAAGCATTACTGTCTTTTCTTTCTGTACAAGACACGCAGACTAACATACTCTTCAATAAAGCCACAGCATGTTTTCCTCTGTCCCAGAACTAATTACACCTTTCAAGTAGAAGTAGGCAAGTTATATCTTTTATTAACAGGAGCAAGCATATCAAAAACTCGCAGCTGTAAAACTTCAGAATCAGGATTTTGATTTTTAGCGAAAGAGAAAAGGTACAAACAAACAAATCAGCCCACCCCCACACTACAACAAACAAGCCCCTCTAACCTCCTTACATGAGGCAATAAAAACCTTTTCTAATATCTTACCCTTCAAAATAAGCACACCACCTCTTCCCAGTAAACTACCCTAAGAAGGTTTCTGTCACCTGTATCTTATTCTCATCAAGAAGATTAAATTAGCTATTTAAGGCGGGTTTTTTTCACACCACCACTTAGAAGACAAGTCAAGCAGGAAAAAAAGGTGGTTTATGTACTTAATCTACTGTTTTGTTCACTCTATAATTAATACAATTAAGCAGTAAAATGTTCAGTAAGTATTTTGATTGTGATGAAAAAAAGAACTGCTATTTTAATTACTGTAATATTCCGATATAAAAATGCTACTAGTTTTAAGTGTTTAAATTTTAAAGAACTTTTAAAGCATTGTTACTTTTATTATGGACTCTACTGCTGTTACAGAATTTGCAATCAGCTTTGCTAGTTTACAATCCAATACAAGTGTACAAACTCAAGAAAACAAGGGGAACTGAAATGGAAAAACAACTTAATTTTGCTCTTTCTTCTCTTCCAGTGATTGTAACCCCACGGCAGGAAAAGCTGAACTTTGTGTCAAGTCAGACTCCCAGAGTTGTGGCTTAAGGTCTGCCATACTAAGGCCAAGCAGCATTTAATAAGCAGAGTTATAAACTAGTAGGCCAAATGATGCTTACTTGTGGCTCAGTAGTACCCTCCAAGGCTGGGATAAATAATCAGGGTGGAATTATTTCTCCTGAGTTAAATCTGCCCATGATTATGAGTCAAGAAGGTGTCTGACTGACATCACTGAAGGGATTAAAGTACTTCAGGTGTTTTCAGAGAAGCAGTTGTTATTAGTAACTCGTGTGTCTGAGGCAAGAAAAGTGCTGCATCTGCTCTGGGTGTCAAGGCAGTGAGTTAAGTGGATTTTTTTTCTTGGCTCTCTTTTAAAAAATAGCAGGACAGAAGCATTTGTCTTCCATAGACGCTGCTGTACACATAAATTATGTAGAGTGTAAAAGAAGTATTTTTTTCTCATGGGAACTCAGACAGAGTGTGAGCTCCTCTCTTGTTTCTTGTGCCTGGGGAAGCTCTGACTCACTTTCACTAATTCTATCTTTTACTGAGGAAGCCTTTGTACTTCTGTGATAGACTGGATGAAGAAAGATGTAGCTGAACATGTACTCAAAAAGACAGGGGGGAAAAGGCCCTTATTAAAGCTTTCAAATACAAAAGTAGTTCTGGAAAAGCTTTTCTACACATTATTTTTCTTTTTAGCATAAACTGTATTTATGATTATGTGGCTGTGTTGCAATTTTTATGGGGTCTACCCATCTAGAACCAGAGCACTAGTGTTCCTCTTCTGAATCAACCAGAGCACCCTCTCCTGGTTTCCCATACTTCATGATAAATACTGCTGTATTTTAGCAGAGGGAGCTGCTGTGTGATAGGATAAATCCCACTCTCTCTACAGTGGTTTAAATCTGCTCATTAATTAGCATTAATTTTCTCACTTATTCTAGGAGAGGCTTTTCTTTCAGGTAAGTGCTCAGCCTTGTTAGGGAACTGCCCAATAAGAGAATAGGAAAAAGGATAGACACCTAGCAGAAACACGTGGATCATCCTGTAGTGTGTTCTTTACATCTTAGGCATTGCTTTTGTTTAAGGCTTTTTTTAAAACAACAAGGTTTTTATTCTCAAAGCAGTCTTTACTGTATACCTCAATTTTGTCAAGCATTTTTCTCAGGATGAAGAAATCTTCATTATGTTCCTATGATATGAATAGATTAAATCCATCTTTTTTTGTTCCCCATGTTATTATCTTACATGCCTCCATGAAAAAACCGATGTAGTATTTCTCTTCTCCACAAAACCTAGCATTAACAGTACAGTTTAAAGTGAAATTAGGACTTCTGCTAACCTGGAAATGTAAGGTGTTACATTACGGTTTTGAGAGTCATGTTTTTGGAGAGGAAGTGTGTAACTAGTAATGATGCCTAAAAAACCCATGCATCACTCTTTCAAGATAATGGAATTTAACCATGTTAATAATTGTAAAATGCACAAAAGCTGTTTTTATTCCTTTACTTGGTGCAGTAAAGCTTACATAGAAGTGGTCTCTGGACAGAAGTTATGCAGAATTAGTGATCTAAATATAATGATTTTTTTTAAATGGGTTTGGTTTGTTTGTATTTAACTACAGTCTAATTGGTGTTAACCTGCTTTCTGAAGTTGTTTTTCTACTGTAGCATTCTCTTCTTTCCACTTGTCTCCAGGTCTCCCTCAAAGCTCATATCTAATTCAGGTAATAGAGAAAGAACAACATATAATAAATCACAGCAGATGAAAACTCAATACTAATTTCTTAGTAGGTAACCTCTGTGTGAAGGATGGCACTGGCAACTTATCAAAATTTTAAGGGCTAAGTCTAACTTGTGATAAAGAAACTGTGCACAATAGCATTTATTGTACCTTCCTTATTAGAGGAACAGTTGTTGCTTGTTTTAGTCTCACTAGCAACAGAAGCATGAAATTTAGCTTTGCCCATGACTGAATCCTTGTGTTCCAAGTCTAGCCAATCTTTTTTCAAATAGATTTGAAGAGAAATCCCAGGGAATTGTCAACATCAGTTACAGTCACGCAGTCTGACTCTATAATTGGATGCCACTTTGTTCCTTTCTGTAAAACTTCAGAGGTTTGCTCAGATCCACAAACTCAGGCAGCCAATTAGATGTCAGATTTGAGAAGAATTACTGTACTGACTTATCAGGACCAAATTTTTGTATGAAATGCTTATTCTTTGTTGGTTTTTTGTTTGTTTGTTTGTTTTGTTTTGTTTCAGAGAGCATTGTAGTATAAGACCAGCACGTTGACTTAGGGACATGTTGTACTTTTTTTCTCTTTCAAAAGTTGATTCCACTATGAATGCAGGAATCAGGCTTATACTAATTATCACTTACAGTTACTCAGCAGGCCTAGAAGATCCAAATGCCATATATTGCCTTTTTACTAGTTCACGAACATGTAATTGTAAATTCAATTATTTTGGGAGTATTTTTAGACAGGAGCATAAGCTTGTTTCCTTTTTATTGTTGCCTGCCATAGCATTTGTTACTAAAGATTCTACTTTTATTTTTATTATTGTTGCCAGTTTTCTAGCATCAACTACAGTTTGTTGGGTACTGAACATAGAACTTGAGTTTTGCTTTCTTTTTGTACTTAGTTCATCATTTGCCACACTTTGAAGGGAACCCACCAGGCAGAAATGACTAGTGCCTGGGTTCCCTTTATTAGAACTAGCGTTTTAATTACAGGATTGTCAGACCTATTAAGCAAATATGGGTGCTATAGCTGACAGACCTTATGCCTACGGTTATAATGCACTTTATTTATATATAGCCTCAGCCTGGTTACATTGTGTTACAGGTACAGCCCTATTTGATGCTAAATCAGGGGTTTCAGAGTTGCATAAAGAAGTCTGAAAATTCACCAGTGCTTTGAACCAGGAGCTTTGAGAGGCCAAAATTAAGACTGGAGTCCCATCTCTGGGTGTTGTGTAAGAGGCAGTCATTTTCCTGAGCTTTAGGTAGCTTGTGACTGAACCATATTTACTCAGAGTGCAAGAAAAACTAAAAAAGAGGAAACCGAGGTGTTAAATTAAGAAAAATCATGAGTTTATAAAGGCACTAATGAACTGGGGGGTTTCCATTTCATATCTACCTACACTTTGTATCATTTCTCCACAAATGACTAGGAGATAGCGCAGGATATCCCTAAGAAAGGTGGTTGACCACTTGCATTTATTTCAGCAGAGTTCTGTCTGAACATAGCCATTAATAGGCAAAAGCTGAGTTCAAAAGTTACGGTTCTCAGAATGCAAAGCACACTAGGGGTGAGTACCTAAACTGAATAAAAATCAGCAAAAACTGCAGCTGAAGTGCAAATCATATGCTAATAATCTGGCTTTGGTTTTGATGTGGCGTATATAATTAGCATAGCATAGCAGCATGCAAGTAAAGGCAATCTTTTATGAATATAGATTGTTAGCAGAATGGGGGGCGGGGGGGGGGGGGGGGTGGGTGT